>OZ035838.1:37379828-37469828 GCA_964034765.1 Knipowitschia caucasica | reverse complement strand
CCCAGACCGCTCCCTCACAGTGTGTGTGTGTGTGTCTGAGTGCACTCAGCTCGTGCAGTTGATATATCACCGTTTGTTTCAAATATCCTGCTTTAAAAACATTTTTTAAACTCCTCTTAGTGTTTAGTAGTGTATTGCACGTATGTGTGTACAATTTATATTTAGTTTAAGTCTTTTGATCGTAGATGAACACACAAGGAAAAAGCTTGGCGTGAGGCAGGCGGTATCTGTGCCTCACCGCTAGGGGTGATAGTGAGCATAAAGTTCATACCAGAGTTGCTAACAAACAATCAGCCCAAAATGCTATTTCTTTTGCTGGAAAATGGATGATTTGAATGAAGATTTTTTTTCTCAATTGGACTTTCAAACAAAGAAAGAATTAATATAGACTGGGAGACCACCACTGGACTTACGAGGTTAGTCCGGCTGCGGGGGAGGAGTTTGTTAATCTGTGTTTTATGTTGAACATTGACAGATACCGGCAAAGTAGTGCTTTTCCGAAAAACACTGATTCAAACACTGCTCAAGAGTTCTGCAACTTGTTTAAATTATTGTTTATGTTCCTCGCGTCTCTCTCTCCTCGCGTCTCTCTCTCCTCGCGTCTCCGTCTCTCTCTGCTCCTCGCGTCTCCGTCTCTCTGCTCCTCTCTGTCTCTCTCTGCTCCTCTCTCCTCGCGTCTCTCTCTCCTCGCGTCTCCGTCTCTCTCTGCTCCTCGCGTCTCCGTCTCTCTCTGCTCCTCTCTGTCTCTCTCTGCTCCTCTCTCCTCGCGTCTCTCTCTCCTCGCGTCTCTGTCTCTCTCTGCTCCTCGCGTCTCCGTCTCTCTCTGCTCCTCGCGTCTCCGTCTCTCTGCTCCTCTCTGTCTCTCTCTGCTCCTCTCTCCTCGCGTCTCTCTCTCCTCGCGTCTCCGTCTCTCTCTGCTCCTCGCGTCTCCGTCTCTCTCTGCTCCTCTCTGTCTCTCTCTGCTCCTCTCTCCTCGCGTCTCTCTCTCCTCGCGTCTCTGTCTCTCTCTGCTCCTCGCGTCTCCGTCTCTCTCTGCTCCTCGCGTCTCCGTCTCTCTGCTCCTCTCTGTCTCTCTCTGCTCCTCTCTCCTCGCGTCTCTCTCTCCTCGCGTCTCTCGCACCTGCGCTTCTTTTTTTTTTTTTTTTTTCAAAATTTGTTTATTGTTTTTTCCAAGATAATGTACAACATTTACATACCATAACAACAGTAAAAAGGATAATTATTTGTACATTTCTTCTGTAATAATAAAACAAGAGAAATATGAACCAAAAGAAAACAAAAATAAAATAAAATAAAAAGCCATCAATCGCCATTAGAGTGCCATGAAAATTAAAGATGAAATAACAGAACTGAAAGAGGGACCTCCGGGAAGGTAAAGGATTAAATCACATTTTTTTTATTAAAACCTATTATAAAAAATCCAGGAATTAATCTGGGACAGAAGGGAAGTCTAAGTGTTGTACCAACTGGAACAGTGGTTGCCACGTCAGTTCAAATCTATCGACAGACCCACTCAGTGTCATACGGATTTTCTCCAGCTTGATGAAGAATAAAACGTCCCTAAGCCACTGTGTCCAAGACGGAGGCTGTGAGGACTTCCACTTCAGTAGTATCACCCTTCTTGCCAGCAGAGTCATAAACGCAAGAGAGTCTCTATTTGATTTGGACAGAGAGGGTGGTCCCACGAATACACCAAAAAGAGCGCTCAAAGGATTAGGGTTTACCTGATTGCCCACAACAGTTGAAATATGAGAGAAGACTTCTGTCCAGTAATCATGAAGTCGTGGACAGAGCCAGAGTGTGTGAATAAGGTTGCCTGGAGCCTGCTGACATCGATCGCAAGTTGGGGACACGTTTTGATATATTTTGGACAAACGGTACTTCGTATAGTAAACACGGTGAACAAGTTTGCATTGTATAAGGCTATGCCTAGCACATATTGAGGACTTGTGTACACGCGCTAGAATTTCTGACCATAGCTCCGCAGATAATGCCTCACCAAGATCCTCCTCCCAGAGAGCTTTTATTGATGAAAGAGAATTGGAACGAATAGCTGCAATCTGATTATAAACTAATGAAATGGAGCCTTTTAGCGAAGAAGGAGGCCTGAGAAAGATATCAATAGTGGAGTCTTCAGGTAAATTTGGAAACGAGGCGAAGTTACTATTAACAAAACTGCGAACTTGTAGGTATCTGAAAAAATGTTCCTTTGGGAGAGAATGTTTCTCCGACAGTTGCTGGAAACTTGCCAAAACACGATCAATAAATAAATCTTTAAAAGTGTGTAAGCCTAAAAGTGACCAGTTTAAAAAAGCTTTGTCGACAAGAGAGGGTGAAAAGAAATGGTTACCGGCTAAAGGGGCATTATGGGAGTAAATCTGCAAGCCAAAGTGACGTCTAAATTGGGTCCAAATTTTAAGAGAAATTCTTACAACATGGTTTTTAGTATATTTTTTGATTTCACTTTGTAAAGGTGAATATAACAGAGCTGAAAGAGACACTGGTTTTACAGAGTTTTTTTCTATGGTGAGCCAGGCTAAAGGGGAGACATCCCCCAGACGAAGCCAGTATTTTACGGTCCTTATATTACAGGCCCAGTAATAATGCCTAAAGTTTGGCAACGCCATCCCTCCCAATGGTTTCGGTCTCTGTAAATATTGCTTTGAGAGCCGAGAGATTTTCTTATCCCATAGAAAGTCTGAGACAATTGTATCCAATTGAGAGAAGAAAGAGCATGGCAGGAAAAGGGGGATGCACTGAAATAGGTATAAAACTCTAGGCAAAATATTCATTTTCACACAATTAATGCGAGCTACCAAAGATAGTTTAAGTAGAGACCAGCGTTCAAAGTCTTCTTTAATTTTCAAAAGTAAGGGAGAAAAGTTTGCTTTGAAAAGGTCCCCTGGTTTGCGTGTAATGTTAATTCCCAGATGCAAGAAACAACTCGATGCTATTTTGAAGGGAAAACCACTCAGGTCAGGTGTAACCCGCATTTCATTACCATGATTAACATGCTTAACTGAAACGGCTTTAGTGTCTTAAAAACTTTTATTTTGTAAGCCAACTTCCCCCAAAAGCGCCCGTCTCTTTAACTATCAGCTGCGCGCATCTCCTCCCCCCCTCCCGTCTCCGTTGTGGCTGCAGCATTGACAGACGGCATATGAGAGTAGACTTGCTGAAACTCTCCAATCGCGCATTATTGACACTTCATAATTAGGTGAGTCTTTTGCCATGGCCGAAGAAGCCTAATCCTAAATGCATTTGTTTATAAGAGATCGCTAAGTACTGTTTTTGAGGTGTTTTAGCATAGTCGCTAATGTGATGCCATTCTCCCATAGAGCCGCCATGTTCTTTTAAGTAGCGGGCCATGCATGGTGTGTCGTGTTTGCCCCAAGTTACTCAGGTAAACCCGCTCTTTTCCTTTTTATCAATAAGCCGTATTGTTAGGCAACTCTTTAGTTTAGGACATGTTTAACTGGATCTGTGTTCCCAATATGCTGTCTTACTTTTGCAGGCTCTTAAAGGCAGTCAGCATATTATGAATGGAGTTACTGTGCGCTCCAATGAGACGCGTCTGTGTGTTTATTGTTTGTTGCGCAACACTTTTATTTATCAACTCTGCTTGAGTATTATGACGTAAAACCAGGATTACTGATCATTCATATTTCTAATGACATTATTGATGATTAGTGAAAGATATTTTAGTGCACTTCTACAACCTTGTTTAATGACAGTTATTTTCGGTAGATCTGATGAACTAGTGTTCATACATTTAATTTTTCTGAGAAATCATGATTATTATGTATACTATTAATACTATGTGTATTAGTATTAGAAATAGAATAACCTGTATAACAAAAGATGTTATACCAATCCTTGTATAGCCTTAATGCAATGTTACTTATTTATGTTTTTGGCCTCAGGTCAGGTTTTTGTAATGGGATGGACTAACCCAATGAACTGAGCCTTTCTACACCACGACTCAACAAATGGCGAGCTAGACAACGACGCGGTAGGACAAACTGTCTATTGCTTCCTACACGCTTTTTGTGGATTACTTTTCTTTTCATCCTCCTCGAGCGGAACTTAAATAGCCTTGCAAGTTAGCAAGCATTTTTTTTGTTGGACTTTTACCTACAGACTTTGTGGTGGAACCTGTTTTTTTCCATACACCTGCAATCTGGTGTATTGTTTTTTTTGTGTGCAATAATATTTCATCTGTTGGACTATTATAATACAATTCTTTATCACGTAGATATCGGTTGTCTTTATGTGCACCTCAGGCTCCTTGCCGAACCACCCTCTTCTGCTCACTACACTGCTATTCCGTTAATAGCCAAAGTCAGATCTTGCGTAGCCACTAGCTATCGTTACAAATGGCGAGCTAGCCAGGAGCCTGATAGTGTATGTAATAGTTGTACAGCTGTTAGATTGTGTGTGTGTATTCCCTTGGATTTTTTTTTTGAGTTGAGAAATGGATTACTTTGAAAAAATTGGTATGAATGTTGCTCATACAGTTGCTGTCAGTGGTGTAACAAATACTCAAGCAGAGGAAGACATTGTTGATACTCTGAAAGGGTACGGTGACATCAAAAGGTACGTTACTGTAGCTGACAGGCAGAGTCCCTTCTACAAAAACCTGGCCGTCGAGTTTGTTGACAGTGTAAGCGTAGACAAACTAAAACCGTTATTGCCTTATACTACGCGTGCTGCAACCATAGAAGTCACTGTCAGACAGATTTCAGATGCGGGTGCTGCAGCCACAACGGAAAACCCAGAGCCCCAGTCCCAATCCGTGGACTACCTTCAGGTTCTGAGACGCCTTTCCCGGGAGAGCGGCCGACCATTCGAGCTTGTTTTAAAAGGAGCTTTGGACCAGATTAGCTCTCATCTCGGAGCCGCTGGCGGAGAGAACGAAGACGAAGAGGAGGAGGAGGAAGATGACGATGAGGAGGATGACGATGATGATGAGGAGGAAGGAGTCGGGACCGGAGATGGTGAGAGTGCAGGCTTGCTATATACGGTCAGGGGTCGTCGTAACCCAACTATGAACCCAAGGATCTCATTGTCTGGCCATGACTTGAACCCCCCTGACGTGCAAAGAGTTGTAGTGGAACACATTGTACGCAGGGATGAGTCAAACCCCCAGTCGCTATCCCCATTACGACTGCGCACCTTCTCAGGGAAAGTCTCAAAGCCCCCTCATGAGGCAGACTATGAGTCTTGGAAAACGCAAATAGACCTTTTAAGTGCTGATCCAAGTCTCGCTCCTTTACACATTACGAGACGCAGAATAGAGAGTCTGCTTTCCCCTGCGGCAGATCTAATCAGACATTTGGAACCAAATTCCCTCCCTGCCGCGTTCTTGCACGTTCTGGATTCGGCATACGCCACAGTCGAGGATGGAGAGGAGTTGTTCGCAAAGTTCCTCAACACTTTCCAAGACCCGGGAGAAAGACCATCATCATATTTGCAAAGACTTCAATTGAACATAAGCGCTGTAATAAAGAGAGGTGGCGTCCTAGCAGCTGATAAAGACAAACACCTGCTTAAACAATTTTGCAGAGGCTGCTGGGACAACGCTGTTATCAACAAGTTGCAACTGGAACAAAAAAAAGACCGACCACCCTCCTTTGCTGATTTGCTGTTGATGCTTCGAACAGAGGAAGATCGGCAGTACGCAAAAGAGACTCTCATGAAGAAACACCTTCCTTCAGTCAAGCATCGAGCTGCCAATCTCCAAACTCATAGCACTACAGCCTGTTCATGTGGTCACTCCCTGGACACAAGCGCTATCGAGGATTTGAGGAAGCAAATGGAGAAACTGCAAAGCCAGATGGCCGCTCTGCTGTCAAAGAAGTCACAGAACTCTGCAACAACAGATCATACCCAGAAACCAAGGCAGAGCAGCAAACCCAAACCCTGGTTCTGTTTCAAATGCGGCCAGGATGGTCATATTTCTCCAAATTGTACGTATGGTCCAAATCCTGCTCTTGTGGAAACTAAACGAAAACAACTCAAAGACAAGCAGCAGTGTTGGGAGAGGCGCAAACTGAATGCAGCTTCCTCGCAGGGACGAGTGGAAGCTGCCAACAACCATTGTCCCCACACCAAGCAGTCTTCTCCTCAGGCTTCGTTACCAAAAGGTCTTGTGGGAACCAGAAGCACTGGGGAGGTCACGATAAAAGGAACAAAGTTTAACTGCCTCTTTGACACGGGTTCCCAAGTCACAACAGTCTCTCATTCATTTTACAATACCTACCTCACAGACCATGAAATAAAACCCTTAAACAATCTTCTGGAGGTAGAGGGCGCCAATGGACAGAGTGTGCCTTACATTGGTTATGTGGAGATCGGAATGACATTTCCTGAAGAGTTTGTCGGAATAGAGATGGACGTTGACACTCTTGCGCTGGTCGTTCCTGACCTACGATCTTCACAACCCCCTGTTCTTGTCGGAACGAATACGTTGGACACAGTCTATGACAATCACTGTAAGATGACTGCACATTTCCATCCAGTGCCCTTTGGATACAAAGCAGTACTAAAAATACTGGAGATACGGCACAATATGACCACTGATGACCACCACGGGGTATTAAGGTTGCAGTCCTCTGTCCCCATGACAATCTCAGCAGGGAAAACCCTTGTGTTGGACACAATGGGAGTTTCTCTTTTTCTGCAAGGCGAGAGAGAGGTTCTTATCCAACATCCAGCCTCGTTCTCTCTGCCAGGTGGTCTGATTGTGCAGTCCTGCCTTGTTGATTTACCCCCTGTCCAACCTGCCCGGTTGCCAGTGGTAGCCACGAATGAGTCAGACCATGACATTGTACTCCCTGCTAGAGCACCCATTGCTGAAATAAGTGCCATCCATTCAGTTTTCAATAAAGAGCAAAGTGTACCTCAGCTTTCCGATTCTGCAGAGCCTCCACAGCTTCCATACAACTTTGGTGACTCACCACTATCACCTGAGTGGAAGCTTCGTGTAATTGCCATGCTCGACAGCATACCTGAGGTCTTTGCAAAACATGATCTCTACTTTGGGCGGACAGACAAGGTAAAACACGAGATCAACTTGTCTGATCCAGCTGCTCTAAAACAAAGACCCAGATCCATCCATCCTCAAGATGTAGATGCTGTTCGCAAGCATATCAAAGAACTGCTAGAGTCCGGCGTCATTCGTGAATCAAGCTCACCTTTCGCTTCCCCAATAGTTGTTGTGAGGAAGAAGAATGGCACCGTGAGGCTCTGCATCGATTACAGGAAGCTGAACGCACAAACCATCAAGGACGCTTATGCTCTACCCAAGCTAGAGGACACTTTTGCGGCTTTGTCGGGCTCTACATGGTTTTCGGTATTGGACTTAAAGTCCGGATATTACCAAATAGAGATGGAAGAAAGAGACAAGGCCAAGACTGCGTTCGTCTGCCCACTTGGGTTTTACGAATTCAACCGCATGCCACAAGGCATAACAAACGCACCGAGCACTTTTCAAAGGCTGATGGAGCGTTGCATGGGGGACTTGAACTTGAAGGAAGCACTTGTCTTTATCGATGACCTGATTGTCTTTGCTCCGACACTCGAAGAGCATGAACGAAGGCTCAAGAAGGTTCTGCAACGGTTGAAGGAGTACGGATTAAAGTTGTCAGTTGAAAAGTGTGTCTTCTTTCAGACATCTGTGCGTTACCTTGGGCATGTAGTCTCTTGTAATGGTGTAGAAACGGATCCCAGCAAGATAGCCACATTAACATCTTGGCCAATCCCGCAAAACCTTAAAGAACTCCGGTCATTCCTCGGCTTCGCAGGGTATTACCGGAGGTTTGTTGAGGGGTACTCCTCGATTGTCAGACCCCTCAATGAGTTAACTTCTGGTTATCCTCCCAGTCAAACGAGGGCAAAACAGGCAGTTAAGACCCAGTCTTTTCTGGACCCAAAAGAGAACTTTGGGGGACGCTGGACGTCCGCTTGTCAAGAGGCTTTTGAAGCCATAATCCAAAAGCTCACTACAGCCCCAGTCCTTGCGTTTGCAGACCCCAGCAAACCTTACATCTTGCACACAGATGCTTGTTCTACTGGTCTTGGGGCAGTGTTGTACCAAGAGCATGAAGGACGCAACAGAGTGGTTGCGTTTGCCAGTAGAGGGCTATCGCGCAGTGAAGCCCGATACTCCGCTCATAAGCTGGAGTTTTTGGCCCTGAAGTGGGCAGTGACGGAAAAACTGAGCAACTACCTATACGGTTCGACTTTCACTGTTGTTACCGATAGTAATCCGCTCACATACCTGCTAACAACAGCCAAACTGGACGCAACAAGCTACAGGTGGCTTGCTGCGCTTTCTACATTCACCTTCAAGATTGTCTACAGAGCAGGAAGGCTGAATGCTGACGCAGACGGACTCTCTCGGCGACCTCATAGACAACTCCCAGAAGACCCTCTGTCCCAAAAGGAGCAAGAGAGGATCCTGAGGTTCACTGAACAACATCTAGACAGTCCATCCTGTGTCTCTATTGATGAGCAATCAGTCCAGGCAATATGTGACCGGCAACTTGTGTACAGCACGCCCGACAAGCAACAAAGTGCAGCATATGTCCAAGCTCTGGCCATTAGTGTTGAGAGTCTGCCAGACAGTTTTGTTAACGATTTGCAGTTCTCTTCACAGGTCATGGTCTCCTTTTCTAATGCTGAGATTGCGGCTAAACAGAGGGCAGATCCCATTATTCAGCACCTCATTGTCCAGTTGGAAAGAGGAGATAGTCCACCACCTTCTCTGAGGGAACAACTCCCAGATCTGCCACTGCTCATGAGGGAGTTGACACGTCTGGAGCTTCAAAACGACATTCTAGTCAGAAAAAGGAATGTCAACGGTGAGCCCACCTACCAACTCGTCCTTCCAGAGGAGTGTCGATCAGAGGTCCTTTTCCAGCTGCACGATCAAATGGGCCATCTCGGCACAGAAAGAACACTCGACCTCGTTCGATCACGCTTTTACTGGCCACGGATGTCCATTGATGTCAACAATAAGATCAAGGCGTGTGAGAGATGCGTGCGGAGAAAGACATTACCTGAGAGAGCCGCACCTCTTGTAAACATCAGAACCTCGAGACCGCTCGAGCTTGTCTGTATGGATTTTCTTTCCATCGAACCAGATCGGAGCAATACGAAAGACGTACTTGTCATCACTGACCATTTCACCAAGTATGCTGTGGCGGTCCCAACTCCCAATCAGAGAGCGAAGACAGTAGCTAAAGCCCTGTGGGACAACTTCCTGGTCCACTATGGAATACCGGAAAGACTCCATAGCGACCAAGGGCCAGACTTTGAATCACATTCCATCAAAGAGCTCTGTCAGATAATGGGAATCCACAAGATTAGAACCACTCCTTACCACCCCCGTGGCAATCCCGTGGAGAGATTTAATCGCACGCTCCTGAACATGTTGGGCACCCTGCAGGATCAGGAAAAAGTTCATTGGCGAGACTTTGTTAAGCCTCTGGTGCATGCTTACAATTGCACCCGCCATGATGTTACTGGCTACTCCCCTTATGAACTAATGTTCGGCCGACAGGCACGCTTGCCTGTTGACTTGGCCTTTGGCCTCACAGTGTCTGGGAACCAGTTTACTTCCCATTCACAGTATGTTGAAAAGCTAAAGTCCCATCTCAAAGAAAGCTACCGTATTGCGTCTGCTGATGCAGAGAAGGTTATGAAGAGAAACAAGCTTAGATTTGATAAGCGAGTCACTACTTCAGAACTGTCGGTGGGGGATAGAGTTTTGGTTAGGAACGTCAAGCTCCGAGGCAAGCACAAGATCGCAGACAAGTGGGAACCAGACGTATATATTGTCGAAAAGAGAGCCGGCACTCTTCCGGTATATACTGTCAAACCAGAGGGAAAAGATCGACCCCTAAGGACCCTACATCGCGATTTACTGCTGCCTTGTGGCTATTTGTCAACCGCCCAAACAGCTTCCAAGCCAACCAATCCGAAACAGCCAGTGTTGTCCACCAAACCGACAACCCCACTTGCCTCCGAAGTTCAACAATCTGAAACTGAATATGATCTTTCTGATGTGTATCTACCTAACTTACCAGATACCGACTACCCTCCTGCGAAATTCACACATGTGATTGACTTACCTGTTTCTTTGCCTCCAGTAGTCCCTGTCACGGTACCAGTGATACAGCCTGGCCAGCTGTCGCCAAGTACTCCAGAAAAGGATTCTGTTGGTGGGGTGTCAGATCTGGAGGGTGCACTTGAAATTCCTGTTGATCCGGAACCTGAGCTAGTGCCAGAGAGGGATACTGATGCTTTGGAGCAGCCAGAGGAACCAACCTCCTCTACGTCAGGCTCTCCTCAAGCACTAGTACCCCCCTGTATATCCAGTGAGCCAGAGTTACCCTCTGTATCCGACGTGTCCAGTCCAGACTCTGAACCACGACCCCAACGTCCCACTCGAACCCGGCAACCTCCCGATCGGCTGCAATATTCGAGACTTGGGAATCCGGTAATGCGTAGTATTCAGAGTCTGTTCCAAGGGTTGAACACTGTCATTGCGTCTGCTTTGCAAATTGAGGAGGCTGGATCCACGACCACTCCCCAAGGCAGAGTGTTGTGCCGCCAGCCATCTCCATGTACGAGGCCGAACATGAGTATAGGGGGGGAACCTGTAACCCGCATTTCATTACCATGATTAACATGCTTAACTGAAACGGCTTTAGTGTCTTAAAAACTTTTATTTTGTAAGCCAACTTCCCCCAAAAGCGCCCGTCTCTTTAACTATCAGCTGCGCGCATCTCCTCCCCCCCTCCCGTCTCCGTTGTGGCTGCAGCATTGACAGACGGCCTATGAGAGTAGACTTGCTGAAACTCTCCAATCGCGCATTATTGACACTTCATAATTAGGTGAGTCTTTTGCCATGGCCGAAGAAGCCTAATCCTAAATGCATTTGTTTATAAGAGATCGCTAAGTACTGTTTTTGAGGTGTTTTAGCATAGTCGCTAATGTGATGCCATTCTCCCATAGAGCCGCCATGTTCTTTTAAGTAGCGGGCCATGCATGGTGTGTCGTGTTTGCCCCAAGTTACTCAGGTAAACCCGCTCTTTTCCTTTTTATCAATAAGCCGTATTGTTAGGCAACTCTTTAGTTTAGGACATGTTTAACTGGATCTGTGTTCCCAATATGCTGTCTTACTTTTGCAGGCTCTTAAAGGCAGTTCAGCATATTATGAATGGAGTTACTGTGCGCTCCAATGAGACGCGTCTGTGTGTTTATTGTTTGTTGCGCAACACTTTTATTTATCAACTCTGCTTGAGTATTATGACGTAAAACATGATTACTGATCATTCATATTTCTAATGACAATTATTGATGATTAGTGAAAGATATTTTAGTGCACTTCTACAACCTTGTTTAATGAGTTATTTTCGGTAGATCTGATGAACTAGTGTTCATACATTTAATTTTTCTGAGAAATCATGATTATTATGTATACTATTAATACTATGTGTATTAGTATTAGAAATAGAATAACCTGTATAACAAAAGATGTTATACCAATCCTTGTATAGCCTTAATGCAATGTTACTTATTTATGTTTTTGGCCTCAGGTCAGGTTTTTGTAATGGGATGGACTAACCCAATGAACTGAGCCTTTCTACACCACGACTCAACAAATGGCGAGCTAGACAACGACGCGGTAGGACAAACTGTCTATTGCTTCCTACACGCTTTTTGTGGATTACTTTTCTTTTCATCCTCCTCGAGCGGAACTTAAATAGCCTTGCAAGTTAGCAAGCATTTTTTTTGTTGGACTTTTACCTACAGACTTTGTGGTGGAACCTGTTTTTTTCCATACACCTGCAATCTGGTGTATTGTTTTTTTTGTGTGCAATAATATTTCATCTGTTGGACTATTATAATACAATTCTTTATCACGTAGATATCGGTTGTCTTTATGTGCACCTCAGGCTCCTTGCCGAACCACCCTCTTCTGCTCACTACACTGCTATTCCGTTAATAGCCAAAGTCAGATCTTGCGTAGCCACTAGCTATCGTTACAAAGGCGTATCAGCAGGTGAATTCAAGGGAAAAATCTCACTCTTATTTAAATTGAGTTTATAACCAGATAATTTACCAAAGTCAGATAGTAAGTGTAAAACTGCAGGTGTTGAAGTTATGACATCAGAGACATACAGAAGCAGGTCATCGGCATATAGAGAGACCTTTGCCTCTAAGTTAAATCTTCGTATGCCTTTAATATTTGGATCGGCCCGAATAGAAATAGCCAGGGGTTCAATAGCTAGAGCAAACAGGAGGGGACTAAGAGGGCAGCCCTGTCTGGTAGACCGCTTTAGCGAGAAGTAACCCGAGCGAGAGTTGTTGGTCCTAACAGCGACCAATGGATTAGAGTACAGAAGTTTAACCCAGGATAGGAATGTGTCTCCGAGACCAAACCTTGTCATAGTGTGAAATAAATATGGCCATTCCACACGATCAAACGCCTTTTCAGCGTCTAGCGATATCAAGGCTTCCTGTGATTTATTCTGGGGGTTATTATGTATTATGTTAAAAAGTCTCCTCAAATTTGAAAAGGAATGTCTGTTTTGAATAAAACCGGTTTGATCAGGATTAATGATGACAGGTAAGACTTTATCAAGGCGTTTGGCTAGGATTTTTGATAGTAGTTTGAAATCGACATTTAACAAGCTTATGGGACGATATGAGGAACAAAGTAAAGGGTCCTTTCCTTTCTTCAGAAGGAGCGAAATTACAGCTTGATTGAGTGTTTCTGGCAGCGTACCATGAGAGAATGATTCAGTATACATATCCAATAACAACGGTGTAAGTTTATCCTTAAATTTCTTATAAAATTCTGATGGATATCCATCCGGGCCCGGGCACTTCCCACTCTGGAGGGACTGTATTGCTACACCAATTTCTTGGGATGTAATGGATGCCCCAAGGTTATTCGCTGAATCCTCACTAATGGTAGGAATTTGAAGGGGTGAAAAAAAACTATCAAAGTCCTCATCTGTAGGCTTAATCTCGGACGAGTATAAGGACTGATAAAAGGCTTCAAAAGTCTGATTAATTTTGGAGGGATCCGTAGTTTCCCCTTGACTAGTTTGAATCTTAGCTATTTGACGGGAGGCGGAGACCTGACGGATCTGATGAGCCAGCAGTTTACCGGCTTTATCACCATGTTCGAAAAATTGTGTATTAGCCTGAAGCATAAGATCTGTTGTGTGCGAGGTCATGAGTACATCAAATTCAGATTGGAGAGCGAGACGTTCTTTATAAATGTTCGGTGAAGGCAAGGCTGCATATATGGTATCTAGCTGCAATATTCGCTGCCTGATACAGTTTAATTTTTCATCTCTTATTTTGTTCTCAAAATGTACAAAGGAGATTATTTCCCCTCTAATATAAGCCTTAAGGGACTCCCAGAGCAACGAAGCAGACATTCCTGGCATTCTGTTGGTACTCAAGAAAAAATCTATCTGATTTGAGACAAAGTTAATAAAATTATCATTTAGGAGTAGCCGAACATTGAGGCGCCAAAGGGGGCGCTGGTATAAGGCTCTCAGTTTTATATCCATCAAAAGAGGAGCATGGTCAGAGAGAACAATGGCATCATATCTACACAGAGATATCATTGATAGAAATCGATTATCGACTAAAAACAGGTCAATGCGCGTAAACGTGTGATGCACAGAAGAAAAGAATGAGTATTCTCGCTTGGAGGGATTCAAAAAGCGCCAAGAGTCAGATATAGAAAACACGTCCATAAAATTTTGAATTGTCTTCGCTGATCGTGAAGGTGCAACTTGTTTAGTGGAAGAACGATCTAGAGCGGGGTCTAGCCAGCAATTAAAGTCCCCTCCCAGTATTAAATGATAAGCAGACATATCAGGAAGCAGAGAGAAAAAACGCTTAAAAAAGGACTCATCATCACAGTTTGGTGCATAGACGTTGGCCAATGCAATATTCAAACCCAGGAGCTTGCCAGTTACAATAACGTATCTTCCATTAGGATCAGGGAGAACCCGCTCAAGAACAAAGGAAACAGACTTATGAAAGAGAATCGCTGTACCCCTAGCCTTACCAGAAAAAGATGAATGATACACTTGGCCCACCCAGCTTTTCTTTAACTTCAGGTGATCCAGGTTCTTAAGGTGGGTCTCTTGGAGGAAGACTATTTGAGCACCAAGCTGCTGTAGATGGTGGAGCACCTTACTGCGTTTCACTGGATTATTAAGTCCTTTGCAGTTAAAGCTAGCGAACCGGAGGTCCTTTCCTACTGAAGACAACATAATGGTAAAATCAAATTATTGCATTCAGGTTGTCCCGCAAACTTATATGAACATATTATGGACACATCAAATGTAATAATAGCAGTGTAGAGAAGTTGATGGCATGAAAACAAACAAAAAACACAAAAAATCGCAGAAGCATTCCCCCAAATGGAATGCGCGAACCCCAATCCCCCCAAATATCCCATAGCAAACCTTCAGAAGGTGAAGGAGGAAACTAAAACTATAACCCTCCATGTGGAATGTGACAAAAAAAAAAACAAATTATAGAAAATACACCAAGTCTCAACAAAAAGCACCTTTTAAATAGGTAAAGTGGTCAAAACAATTTAAAATAGTGTAAGTAAGAAAATGGATACAAGGAATACCTGTATGCCTATAGCAGAATGGACAACAACAATAACCTATTTGTCAGGAAATACAAATAAACAAATAAAAGTGATAACTATCAGGCAACATTATTAGCAGGGTAGCAATAACATTAGGTTAAAGCCTAGAATTAATGCTAAAAAAGAACAAAATATTTTAAATGGAAAAAAAAAACATACTGCAATAACGGGCTGTATTAATGCAACAGTCAACACAACAAAACAAAGGGGGCAACATATTACCAAATGTGCAAAACTGTAACGTTACTCTGACTGGTGGCTACTGCAGCTTCCAAATGTTTTTAAGTGAAAGACAGACACATCAGATAGAGTCAGGAGACACCATAGTCTTCACATGTTTGGTCACAAAGTCCGCTGCAATTTCTGGGTCTTCAAAACGATGAGTCTGTCCACCGGGAAGGGTAACACGCAGCACAGCAGGATAGAACAGGCCAAACTTCACACCCGGGCATGAATGGAGCGATTTTTTCACCGTAGCAAAAGCGGATCTTTTCTTAGAAACGACGGCAGTGAAATCCGGGAACACGGACACCCTTTTCCCCTGGTATAGGAGTGGAGCCGATGCACCAGCTCTACGCAAAATCTCGTTGCGTTGTTGGAAAAGGTTTACACGTGCAATAAACGGGCGAGGGGGCTCTCCATCCTTGGGCTTAGGCCGGAGCGTGCGATGCGCTCGATCCAAAACGGGCTTGTCGTTCAGACCAAGCAAGTCTCGTAGTAAAGTGGCCACAAAATCAGTAGGTCGGGCTCCTTCAACTCCCTCTGGCACTCCAACAATACGTACATTATTCTGCCTTGAGCGCCCCTCCAGGTCTTCGCATTTCTTCGACAGAGAGCCAACCTGCTCGGTCAGCAAAGCTACCGTAGCTTGTAAGCTAGTTAGCTGGCCACCATGATCTGTAGCAGTATCTTCCAAGCTATTAATGGTTTCACTCTGCGCACTCAGAGATGTTTCTAGTGGACGAAGGGCAGCGGCTATCTCCCGTTTAACTACCCCTGATACTATCTGCTCAAACTCAGTGACAATGTCCGAACGCATGCTCTGCATCATTACCTCCATACGACATAGCAGGCGCTCGTTAGCATCAGACCCGGGGTCAGGCACATGCTCAGGCGAGGCCGCAGGATGGATGCGGCCTGTCTTCGCTGTTTCAGATTTATGGCGAGTTTCCATGCCTACGCTGCTCTTCCTCGGTGGGGCGGACATGGTTGGTTTCAATAAAGTTAGAAGACTGGCGGTTATGTTCAAATCCAAGTTAAAAGGTGTAAAAATACAATAAAAAGTCACATTCTGGCGGAGCTACTGCAGACACGTCCTCACATGCCAACGCTCAACAGCGCCCGCACCTGCGCTTCTTAAAGATGTTGTTTGATGCGGAGCAGAGTCAGCAGCTAGATTTGTTGTGAGATTATTAAAAGAAGCTGGTTCTCTTATCTTTACAGTATATAAAGTTTGTGGATGTCATTGCATTGGTGATTAAATGCTATTTTATTTGAATAATGATTGTAAATCTGATTTTTAAAGTCAGTGCCTCCCCAATCACAAACCTCACCGCACGTCCCTGAAACTAAAATAGTGTCAATTAAACTTATCCCAAAGCATTGGACGATAGTTGGTCACAAAAGTGTCCGCAACACACTGAATATACCGTATTTTTCAGATTGTAAGTCAGAGTTTTTGTCATGGTTTGGTCAGGGGGACTCTGGAGCAACTTATGAAACAATAACATTTTCTTTTTAAAATTTCATATTCTATCTATACCTTGGAGTTAGCGGAAGTAGATTGGATTTAGTGATTAGGAGTGACACTGATTCTTTGGTAAACTTGTTCTTTATGCTAAAGTTTTGTTGACTTTTACTGTAACATGTGACATTAACAAACCAGGAAGTTCTCAGTTTGTTGTTGATGCCTCAGATAACGCACACTTATTCAGCCTGTTATTCTCTATTCTCTTTTAAATTGCCTCAAGATTAAATCTCTTTTCTTGGTGCTAGATTTTATCAGATAATTTACCCCAAAAAATGCAACTTATTTGTTTTTCCCTTCTTTATTATGCATTTTTGGCTGGTGCGAGTTATTCTCCGGAGTGACTTATATTCTGAAAAATACGGTAATTAGTCTGATCTATATTTGTAACCATTAACTTGTCATAGAAATCTTACCGTAAATCTCTCTGCAGACGTTTTTCTTTCCCTTCCACAAGCAGCGGTGTCTTTAATCGCTGGTAAAAGGTGATGATGTTGCGAGTCGGTGACGGAGCCGACACTGCCTCGTTATTTCCTCTGAGCTCCTGTCTCCTGAGGCCTTTTATCCCCGAGCACATCCTCCCCACACGTCACAACAACACAAACTGCTCCGATCGAAACCACTTCTTAATAAATGTCTCTTTTTCTGTCCGTCCTCTCTTTGCCTTCGTCGTCATCACTTCTTCTTCGCTTCATTTCCCTTCGTATAAATGCGATTCCCGTTTCAGTGTTGTTCTGGTCCTTCCCCGAGCTCCTCTCTGCAGTCTGTCTGTGACCTGTGTGTGACCTGTCTGTGACCTGTGTGTGACCTGTCTGTGACCTGTCTGTGACCTGTGTGTGACCTGTCTGTGACCTGTCTGTGACCTGTCTGTGACCTGTCTGTGACCTGTCTGTGACCTGTCTGTGACGTGTCTGTGGACGTAAGGACCCTGTTCTGTGATGGTTCGGACGTTTGTCAAACTCACCTCAAGGAATGACAGATATAAAACGCTCGTCTATTCAGCTGTTATGGTCCCAGCTGGAGTCGTCTGCATATCTGGCAACCTGAGTCAGGGAGAGTGGGAGAGGCTGCATACATACTATACTTGTTAATATACATTTAAAGGCGATATATTCACCATTCTGTCAGAAATGTTCCAGAGTTTGTTATTTTATTTTCATTTTTATTAATATTCTATAATCTTAAACAATAGATCTTGTTCATGTGCGAAACCGTTATTTCTCCTTCTATTTCAGACTCATTTATTTGCCATTTGCAGTAAAACCACATCGGAATACATTTGCAAAAGTTCCCAGAATGCACCAGACAAGTACATAAAAAAATAAGGTTAAAAATGGCAAGATTATTAAAGTGTCTTGTTTTAAAGTGAGCAACAATGACACAGAAATGTCCAAACTTAGGGACTAATAAAAGTTAAATATCTCTCATATATTTTCTCACTCTTCCCCAAATCCTCAGATCACAGATTTTAACCGAATACTTCGGACTGTAGACTGAGTTATCTTGAGTTTGACGTTTGGCCGAGCCCTGGTTTTGTTGTGGTGTTTTCTCCTGACTCTCTCCGAAGCTGCTGATCCGTGCAGTTGGTTAAGACCAGGGCTTAACAACATGGATCTCCGTTCAAACGCCGGGGTCTGCGGTGGTCTCAGTGGCGCCCCCCGTAGGCCGTTTCTCTCCCCTCTGCTATTGCTTAGAAATCCTCTGTTAATTGTATTTGTTCTAAAACCCAAAGTGCAAAAGCCTTTTCCGATACGTCTGCGTCCCCCGGAGCCACTGTGCGCCGGTGGGGGGGGGGGGCTTCCCACTCCAAAGTTTCTTCTCCGTAAATGTCTTTTCCTCAGACTGCTGCTGGTGTCGGATTTCTTTGTGTTGCTGAAAATGCGGTTAAATTGTGCATCATTCTGAAAAAAAAGCCAAAATGGTCGCTATTGTGTGGATTAAAGAACTATTTTTATTGATAACTTCATTTTTTGCTCAGAAGTCTGTACGGACTCTATAAAGCAGGGGTCTCCAACCTTTTTCCATCAGGGAGCTACTTTTATGCGACAAAAGAGGCAGAGAGCTACTCCTTTTCACAGTCGTAATAACATTTTTAAAGTAGCTCTCTGCCTTTATCGTCCCGGGGGAAAGTAGCTCTCTGCCTTTATCGTCCCAGGAAAGTAGCTCTCTGTCTTTATCGTCCCAGGAAAGTAGCTCTCTGCCTTTATCGTCCCAGGAAAGTAGCTCTCTGCCTTTATCGTCCTGGGAAAGTAGCTCTCTGCCTTTATCGTCCCGGGGGAAAGTAGCTCTCTGCCTTTATCATCCTGGGAAAGTAGCTCTCTGCCTTTATCGTCCTGGGAAAGTAGCTCTCTGCCTTTATCGTCCCGGGAAAGTAGCTCTCTGCCTTTATCATCCTGGGAAAGTAGCTCTCTGCCTTTATCGTCCCGGGGGAAAGTAGCTCTCTGCCTTTATCGTCCCGGGAAAGTAGCTCTCTGCCTTTATCATCCTGGGAAAGTAGCTTTCTGCCTTTATTGTCCTGGGAAAGTAGCTCTCTGCCTTTATCGTCCTGGGGGAAAGTAGCTCTCTGCCTTTATTGTCCCGGGGGAAAGTAGCTCTCTGCCTTTATTGTCCCAGGAAAGTAGCTCTCTGTCTTTATCGTCCCAGGAAAGTAGCTCTCTGCCTTTATCGTCCCAGGAAAGTAGCTCTCTGCCTTTATCGTCCTGGGAAATTAGCTCTCTGCCTTTATCATCCTGGGAAAGTAGCTCTCTGCCTTTATTGTCCTGGGAAAGTAGCTCTCTGCCTTTATCGTCCTGGGGGAAAGTAGCTCTCTGCCTTTATCGTCCCGGGGGAAAGTAGCTCTCTGCCTTTATCATCCCGGGAAAGTAGCTCTCTGCCTTTATCATCCTGGGAAAGTAGCTCTCTGCCTTTATCGTCCTGGGAAAGTAGCTCTCTGCCTTTATCATCCTGGGAAAGTAGCTCTCTGCCTTTATCGTCCCGGGAAAGTAGCTCTCTGCCTTTATCATCCTGGGAAAGTAGCTTTCTGCCTTTATTGTCCTGGGAAAGTAGCTCTCTGCCTTTATCGTCCCGAGGGAAAGTAGCTCTCTGCCTTTATCGTCCCGGGGGAAAGTAGCTCTCTGCCTTTATCATCCTGGGAAAGTAGCTCTCTGCCTTTATCGTCCCGGGAAAGTAGCTCTCTGCCTTTATCATCCTGGGAAAGTAGCTCTCTGCCTTTATCGTCCCGGGAAAGTAGCTCTCTGTCTTTATTGTCCCGGGGGAAAGTAGCTCTCTGCCTTTATCGTCCCGGGAAAGTAGCTCTCTGCCTTTATCGTCCCGGGAAAGTAGCTCTCTGCCTTTATCGTCCCGGGAAAGTAGCTCTCTGCCTTTATTGTCATGGGAAAGTAGCTCTCTGCCTTTATTGTCATGGGAAAGTAGCTCTCTGCCTTTATCATCCTGGGAAAGTAGCTCTCTGCCTTTATCGTCCTGGGAAAGTAGCTCTCTGCCTTTATCATCCTGGGAAAGTAGCTCTCTGGGTGAAAAGGTTGGAGACACCTGCTCTAAAGCAAGAGACAAATAAAAAGCCAATATTTGTGAGTAGCTAATGAGAAAATGCACTTGATAAATTCATTTTTCATTATGAGTGATAAAGTGATATTTCTCGATAATTCAGATTTTTTACCGAGTGACTTTTGAGCAGATTTCTGATGGATTCAAACTTAGATAAATATAATTGAACTGAAAATGAACAAAAATCTGAATTATAGATTTTCTGATGCACTCAAACTTCAGCAACCCGAGACGATCCGACCTCTCGTACTTCGTAAACGTCCCTGTTGTTTTCTGCAGTGTCCTTCCTACTTCCTTACCTCCTTGTCTTCCTTCCTCGTCTCCTCTGTCCTTGTTCCTCTCAGTACTAAACTTCTACCTGGACTCTCGCTGGGGGCTCCACGCCGACCGCCTGGTGGTGACCAAGGAGCAGCGCTGCGCCCGGAGCGTCCCGGGACTGTCGCTGCTGCAGGCGGCCGACCACGCCCTCACGTCCTGTCACCTGACCTCTGACCTCCTGGTGGGGGACGTGGCCATCACACAGGGACGGCACTACTGGGCATGCTCAGTGGAGCCCGGCTCTTACCTGGTCAAGGTAAAAGAATCATGCTCCGGTTAGAATATTACGGAGGTTTTTCAGACAAACGTGATTTAGTTTTAGAGCGGTTTTGTTCAGTGTAGATAAAGAACTGAGAACCCACTGTTCCAGAAGCAGCAGTGCTAATCCACAGGTGTAGTCCCTGAGCAGGTTGTAGCAGCAGTGCTAATCCACAGGTGTAGTCCCTGAGCAGGTTGTAGCAGCAGTGCTAATCCACAGGTGTAGTCCCTGAGCAGGTTGTAGCAGCAGTGCTAATCCACAGGTGTAGTCCCTGAGCAGGTTGTAGCAGCAGTGCTAATCCACAGCTGTAGTCCCAGAGCAGGTTGTCGCAGCAGTGCTAATCCACAGCTGTAGTCCCCGAGCAGGTTGTCGCAGCAGTGCTAATCCACAGGTGTAGTCCCAGAGCCGGTTGTCGCAGCAGTGCTAATCCACAGCTGTAGTCCCCGAGCAGGTTGTCGCAGCAGTGCTAATCCACAGGTGTAGTCCCAGAGCAGGTTGTCGCAGCAGTGCTAATCCACAGGTGTAGTCCCAGAGCAGGTTGTCGCAGCAGTGCTAATCCACAGCTGTAGTCCCCGAGCAGGTTGTCGCAGCAGTGCTAATCTACAGCTGTAGTCCCTGAGCAGGTTGTAGCAGCAGTGCTAATCCACAGCTGTAGTCCCAGAGCAGGTTGTAGCAGCAGTGCTAATCCACAGCTGTAGTCCTAGAGCAGGTTGTAGCAGCAGTGCTAATCCACAGCTGTAGTCCCTGAGCAGGTTGTAGCAGCAGTGCTAATCCACAGCTGTAGTCCTAGAGCAGGTTGTAGCAGCAGTGCTAATCCACAGGTGTAGTCCCAGAGCAGGTTGTAGCAGCAGTGCTAATCCACAGCTGTAGTCCCGGAGCAGGTTGTCGCAGCAGTGCTAATCCACAGCTGTAGTCCCAGAGCAAGTTGTCGCAGCAGTGCTAATCTACAGCTGTAGTCCCAGAGCAGGTTGTTGCAGCAGTGCTAATCCACAGCTGTAGTCCCAGAGCAGGTTGTCGCAGCAGTGCTAATCTACAGCTGTAGTCCCAGAGCAAGTTGTCGCAGCAGTGCTAATCTACAGCTGTAGTCCCAGAGCAGGTTGTAGCAGCAGTGCTAATCCACAGGTGTAGTCCCTGAGCAGGTTATAGCAGCAGTGCTAATCCACAGGTGTAGTCCCTGAGCAGGTTATAGCAGCAGTGCTAATCCACAGCTGTAGTCCCAGAGCAGGTTGTAGCAGCAGTGCTAATCCACAGCTGTAGTCCCAGAGCAGGTTGTAGCAGCAGTGCTAATCCACAGCTGTAGTCCCAGAGCAGGTTGTAGCAGCAGTGCTAATCCACAGGTGTAGTCCCAGAGCAGGTTGTAGCAGCATTTCTAATCCACAGCTGTAGTCCCGGAGCAGGTTGTAGCAGCAGTGCTAATCCACAGCTGTAGTCCCAGAGCAGGTTGTCGCAGCAGTGCTAATCCACAGCTGTAGTCCACGAGCAGGTTGTCGCAGCAGTGCTAATCCACAGCTGTAGTCCCAGAGCAGGTTGTCGCAGCAGTGCTAATTCACAGCTGTAGTCCCAGAGCAGGTTGTCGCAGCAGTGCTAATCCACAGCTGTAGTCCCAGAGCAGGTTGTAGCAGCAGTGCTAATCCACAGCTGTAGTCCCCGAGCAGGTTGTCGCAGCAGTGCTAATCCACAGCTGTAGTCCCAGAGCAGGTTGTAGCAGCAGTGCTAATCCACAGCTGTAGTCCCAGAGCAGGTTGTAGCAGCAGTGCTAATCCACAGCTGTAGTCCCCGAGCAGGTTGTCGCAGCAGTGCTAATCCACAGCTGAAGTCCCAGAGCAGGTTGTAGCGGCAGTGCTAATCCACAGCTGTAGTCCCAGAGCAGGTTGTAGCAGCAGTGCTAATCCACAGCTGTAGTCCCAGAGCAGGTTGTCGCAGCAGTGCTAATCCACAGCTGTAGTCCCAGAGCAGGTTGTCGCAGCAGTGCTAATCCACAGCTGTAGTCCACGAGCAGGTTGTCGCAGCAGTGCTAATCCACAGCTGTAGTCCCAGAGCAGGTTGTCGCAGCAGTGCTAATTCACAGCTGTAGTCCCAGAGCAGGTTGTCGCAGCAGTGCTAATCCACAGCTGTAGTCCCAGAGCAGGTTGTAGCAGCAGTGCTAATCCACAGCTGTAGTCCCCGAGCAGGTTGTCGCAGCAGTGCTAATCCACAGCTGTAGTCCCAGAGCAGGTTGTAGCAGCAGTGCTAATCCACAGCTGTAGTCCCAGAGCAGGTTGTAGCAGCAGTGCTAATCCACAACTGTAGTCCCCGAGCAGGTTGTCGCAGCAGTGCTAATCCACAGCTGAAGTCCCAGAGCAGGTTGTAGCGGCAGTGCTAATCCACAGCTGTAGTCCCAGAGCAGGTTGTAGCAGCAGTGCTAATCCACAGCTGTAGTCCCAGAGCAGGTTGTCGCAGCAGTGCTAATCCACAGCTGTAGTCCCAGAGCAGGTTGTAGCAGCAGTGCTAATCCACAGGTGTAGTCCCAGAGCAGGTTGTCGCAGCAGTGCTAATCCACAGCTGTAGTCCCAGAGCAGGTTGTCGCAGCAGTGCTAATCCACAGCTGTAGTCCCAGAGCAGGTTGTAGCGTCAGTGCTAATCCACAGCTGTAGTCCCAGAGTAGGTTGTCGCAGCAGTGCTAATCCACAGCTGTAGTCCCAGAGCAGGTTGTCGCAGCAGTGCTAATCCACAGCTGTAGTCCCAGAGCAGGTTGTAGCGGCAGTGCTAATCCACAGCTGTAGTCCCCGACCAGGTTGTCGCAGCAGTGCTAATCCACAGCTGTAGTCCCAGAGCAGGTTGTCGCAGCAGTGCTAATCCACAGCTGTAGTCCCCGAGCAGGTTGTCGCAGCAGTGCTAATCCACAGCTGTAGTCCCAGAGCAGGTTGTAGCGGCAGTGCTAATCCACAGCTGTAGTCCCAAAGCAGGTTGTCGCAGCAGTGCTAATCCACAGGTGTAGTCCCAGAGCAGGTTGTAGCAGCAGTGCTAATCCACAGCTGTAGTCCCAGAGCAGGTTGTAGCGGCAGTGCTAATCCACAGCTGTAGTCCCAGAGCAGGTTGTCGCAGCAGTGCTAATCCACAGCTGTAGTCCCAGAGCAGGTTGTAGCAGCAGTGCTAATCTACAGTTGTAGTCCCAGAGCAGGTTGTAGCAGCAGTGCTAATCCACAGCTGTAGTCCCAGAGCAGGTTGTAGCAGCAGTGCTAATCCACAGCTGTAGTCCCAGAGCAGGTTGTAGCAGCAGTGCTTATCCACAGCTGTAGTCCCAGAGCAGGTTGTCGCAGCAGTGCTAATCCTCAGCTGTAGTCCCAGAGCAGGTTGTAGCAGCAGTGCTAATCCACAGCTGTAGTCCCAGAGCAGGTTGTCGCAGCAGTGCTAATCCACAGCTGTAGTCCCAGAGCAGGTTGTAGCAGCAGTGCTAATCTACAGTTGTAGTCCCAGAGCAGGTTGTAGCAGCAGTGCTTATCCACAGCTGTAGTCCCAGAGCAGGTTGTAGCAGCAGTGCTAATCCACAGCTGTAGTCCCAGAGCAGGTTGTCGCAGCAGTGCTAATCCACAGCTGTAGTCCCAGAGCAGGTTGTAGCAGCAGTGCTAATCCACAGCTGTAGTCCCAGAGCAGGTTGTCGCAGCAGTGCTAATCCACAGCTGTAGTCCACGAGCAGGTTGTCGCAGCAGTGCTAATCCACAGCTGTAGTCCCAGAGCAGGTTGTCGCAGCAGTGCTTATCCACAGCTGTAGTCCCAGAGCAGGTTGTAGCAGCAGTGCTAATCCACAGCTGTAGTCCCAGAGCAGGTTGTCGCAGCAGTGCTAATCCACAGCTGTAGTCCCAGAGCAGGTTGTAGCAGCAGTGCTAATCCACAGCTGTAGTCCCAGAGCAGGTTGTCGCAGCAGTGCTAATCCACAGCTGTAGTCCCAGAGCAGGTTGTAGCAGCAGTGCTAATCCACAGCTGTAGTCCCAGAGCAGGTTGTAGCAGCAGTGCTTATCCACAGCTGTAGTCCCTGAGCATGTGTTTTATGTGCTGGAGATATTTGTCTCCATAATCGCTTCAAAACTGTTTTCTGAATACAATAAATGAGGATTAAACTTCCGGAACCAGAACAGACTCCGCAGCGTAAAGTCACATCAACAAACAATAGAGCTGCACGATATTCGAGTGTTTAGTTTTGTGATAACGATATTATTGCGATATTTTGGACTTTCACCTAAAATTGCATCTGCATCGAAACACAAGAGGCAGATAACAAAAAATAAGCACAACATTAATGACACACACATTTATATACTTTTTTGTTTGTTATTCTTGTTGAATGTGGATGTGTCTGTTTTGTTGTCTTTAATAAAGGTTAAATACAGTATATATATTTTTCATATATATTTTTTTGTACAGTAAATATGTACAGTATATATATTTTTATATATTTTTTTTTAAATCGTGCAGACCTAAAACAACATTTAATCTTAAAATGCAGCTGAGTAAAGATTGGTTCATTTCAAACAGACAATATTGTGTGTTTTCAATCTAGACACAAGCAAACTTTACTTATTAAAAAGTAAATAACCTCTACACTGCAAAAAAAACATAAAATATGAGGTGATAAATGCTTGAATTGTGTTATTTTGTCTAAACTCAAGCACATTTCTGTATCTTTTTAAAACCAGATTATTTTGCTTTGTCCCGTTGAGGAATCTTGTTTTAAGGCTCAGTCAAAATGAGCTCAAATTGAGACACATTTTGCAAAATTTGAGCAATGTTGTACTGATTTTCCATCACGTTTTGCAGTGTAATTAAAGAAGTATACTCATTTGCGGAGCTAGAACACTTCTCAAAAGTCCTCAAAAAGGGCATCACGGCAGGAAAAACTCATTGGACCGAGCTGGGTATTTATTCCCAGAGTTCCATCTGTGTTATGAAGCGATAGAAGAGCATGAAATACACCCAGTCACATTCAATCTTAAACAAAGCGCTGCAAAAATGATATTATTTTATTGCGGGGCCATTTTTATGAATTCAATCACACGCCCTGATAGGTGTCTAGACGGCTCCGTGTCTCGGTGTGAAGACCCGCGTTTATCACCTCCACAAATGCATCTGTCGGCTCCGAACCCCGTCCAACCGTGACTGATGCTGCGGAGCTCCTGTGAACGGCTGTTAATCCAATCATTTCATAAAAACACAGAATGAAACGCACCTGTGTGTACTCCATCAACTTTGAATTTTCAGATACAGACTCAAAACGACGTTCAACAACAGATGAATGAGCGAGGTGTAAACTGGGAACTATTTTGCAACTCGCTGATTTGATATCAAGAACTAGAAAGTAATGGTTGGTTTCAAACTGTATCGGGATAAAAGTTTAACGGTGTATAGTGACAATATACACTGTTAAATATAGTGTTGTATTGAACCAAAACATTAAGTAACTATTAGGGATGCACTGATGCCACTGTTTTCAAAACCAATATGAATTTGTAAAACTAATAAAACTGAAATGTAATAGGGTTTTTTTCTTCTTGTTATAATTAGAAAATGCTTTGACGATTAAACATTCTAGCGCTTGTTTTAACGTCAACAATTAGAGCCACTGTCAAACTCCACTCATACAAATGCTCCGGTGCTAGCTCCAGCTGCTGGCACCAAGTCCTATGGTATCGACCCAATACCCGACACCGGTATCGTATCAGTGCATAGTAAGAATCGTTGGTGTTTGCAGGTGGGTGTGGGTCTGGAGTCCAAACTGCAGGAGTGGTTCCACCTTCCACAGGACATGGCCAGTCCCCGGTAAGAGGCTGAAGTCATAACAACACAACATTATAATATCATTTACATCAGGGTTAGGGCTAAGGTTTGGGGCTAAGGCTAGTAAGAATCAGAATCCTTTTATCGCCATGTGAGCAACAAGAAGTCACAAACTAGGAAATTGCTTTGGCTCTCGGTGCAAATAAGTTTAAGCAGATTAAAAACAAAAAAGCATAAATTAAAATCTACATACATTTCTTCAGTTTACTATATATAAGTGCATATACAGTAATAGGCCGTTAAGTAAAGTGACAGTAGCATAAAGTGTTGGTCATAAAGGCAGAGGTCAGTGATGGTTTATGAAGTGTTCTTATGAGGGGAGGGGGTTAGGGCTAGGGTACACTAATTAGCACTTAATTATCTGTTAATTACTGAAGACTAATCTAAAGTGTTACTAAATCTTCTCCTGCAGCTACGACCCGGACAGCGGCCATGACAGCGGCGCAGAGGACGGCGTGGACTCGGCTCCTCCCTTCTGCTTCCTCACGATGGGGATGGGGAAGATCTACCTGCCCCAGCACAACTATCACCACGGCAACAACAACCGCGACTCCATCACCAACGGCAACGCCCCCACAGGCCCCGCGGGCGTCACGTACCCGCTGCCCCCGCGGCTGGGCGTGTGCCTGGACTTCGAGAAGGGGCGGGTGACCTTCTACGACGCCCACTCGCTCCGACCGCTGTGGGAGGGGCACGTGGACTGCTCCGGCCCCGTGTGCCCCGCCTTCTGCTTCATTGGGGGCGGGGCTTTGCAGCTTCAGGAGCTGGTGGCCAATCGGAACGCAGATCAGACGCCCGTGAGGAGGGTGACCATCCAACCGCGCGTGTCCAATATCAACAATGTCAATAATAACAACTGAGAATGTGGAGCGTGAGGAGAGCGTCAGGTTTTACAGTACGGCCACCGACACAACAGGTCTGCTTCAATTACGTTCAATTAAACTCAAGGGATTTTTGTTTAGTCCTGAATAACAACCGCTGTCGTCTCTGAGAACTTTATAATGTTGTCAATTCGCCAGCAACCCATCAGAGAATCAAACATTTCAAACACAGGAAATGCAATAATAACAGTCATAAATGTTATTAGCTGTCCCTAAATGTCCATAAAGGTCCTTACCTTTTCTGTATCATCACTGTCCTCGAACAGCAGTAACAAACGACTAATCAAAAAAAAAAAAAAATAGCAATGTGTAATTTTCAATATGTTGTTGATAAAACTCTTGTCTATTCAGCTGTTATGGTCTCAGCTGGATTCGTCTGCATATCTGGCAACCTGAGTCAGGGAGAGTGGGAGAGGCTGCAGTACCACTTTTGGCCACATTTTTACACACTGCTCCTTTAAAGTGAACCAAACCAAGCGTGAATCTGGAGGTTGGGCGTGTGTTGCTCATGTGCCAGTGGTTTTTAGTCGCACTGGGCTCTGTTAAATGTGCTTCTAACGGCAATCTGTAAACTTGTTCTGTGTTTGTTAACGTCTCAAATCGGTGTCTTTGTAATAGTCTTTAAAGTAGGACTACAAAATAAGGGTCCCACAAATAGTTTTTATGAAGAAAGAAATGTTTTAGGGATGCATCGGCTGAACATCTGTATCGTCCAATGTTTGCCTTTTTAACAACCATCAGACATTGGTAAATAAAAATGACATTGGGCGTTGGTGGCGTGTGCAAAAAGTCACCAGTAGGGGGCACCTGTGCTCTTTCCTCAGTGGAAGAAGCAAAGAAGATGGCGTCGGTACTGTGGCGATATTTGACAGAATCAGAAAAAGATCAGCGGGATGCAGTTTGCACGAGTTCAGTGAGATTTCGAGAGCTGCGAGAAAATAATTTAAAAAAGAATCTCATTGGACGTTTGAGAAGGAGGAGGCGGAGCTACAGTGACTGCAGGAAGCTGAAGGAAAACTGAAGCCAAGACATTAACTGTGTATTTATGAATAGCAAAGAGAAAAGGGGCGACAGTGGCTCAGTTGGTAGAGCATTGGCCTTTGAGCCTGAAGGTTCGGGTCTAATGTCTGCTGTCATCGTGTCCTTGGGCAAGACACTTCACCTCACTTTGCCTGAAGCCCCCACGGAAAGATCAAGGCTGTGATGTCACCGACAGAGCAGCTTCCTGTGGACTCAGCAGCTGCAGGAGGATCAGTGAGGGGCCCAGACATGGATTAAGGGGAAGAAAATGGATGGATGGATGGAGTTGGCCAAGTTGTTATGTCCATCCATCCATCCATTTTCTTCCGCTTTATCCGTTGCCGGGTCGCGGGGGCAGCAGTCTAAGCAGAGACGCCCAGACTTCCCTATCCACACACACCTCCTCCAGCTCGTCCGGGGGGACCCCAAGGCGTTCCCAGGCCAGCTGAGAGACATAGTCTCTCCAGCGTGTCCTGGGTCTTCCCCGGGGCCTCCTCCCGGTGGGACGTGCCCGGAACACCTCCCCAGGAAGGCGTCCAGGAGGCATCCTGAACAGATGCCCGAGCCACCTCAACTGGTTCCTCTCGACGTGGAGAAGCAGCGGCTCTACTCCGAGCTCCTCCCGTGTGACCGAGCTCCTCACCCTATCTCTAAGGGAGCGCCCAGCCACTCTGCGGAGGAAGCTCATTTCGACCGCTTGTATCCGCGATCTCGTTCTTTCGGTCATTACCCAAAGCTCATGACCATAGGTGAGGGAGGGAACGAAGATTGACCGGTAAATCGAGAGCTTTGCCTTTCGGCTCAGCTCCCTCTTTACCACAACGGTCCGATACAGCGACCGCATCACTGCGCACGCTGCACCGATCCGCCTGTCAATCTCACGCTCCATCCTCCCCTCACTCGTGAACAAGACCCCGAGATACTTGAACTCCTCCACTTGAGGAAGGACCTCTCCACCCGCCTGAAGAGGGCAAGGCACCTTTTTCCGGTCGAGCACCATGGCCTCGGATTTGGAGGTGCTGATTCTCATCCCAGCCGCTTCGCACTCGGCTGCAAACCGTCCCAGTGCATAAAGTTGTTATGTATCGGCCCAAAATATCACGATCGGTGCATCCCTAAAACTTGAGTATGTGTATTAGGATCAGGAGGACAAAGCACAGTGGCCACAATCAATATTTTCACAAAACACACCACAAAAAGACAAAAAAAACTACAAAATTACGTGAAAGAGCAGCGCAAGAAACACAAATATTTACTTAATAACAGACTTGAGTGACTTTTCTCACAGTGGGATCAGTGTCCGAGTCTGTAGCATCACACACATTTGTTACTACACATTTGTGGCCTTATTGTAATTCCTGATCCAAACCGTTTGGAGCGAGACCGTCAGACATCTCAGCGATTTCATTTCTATTTCATTTATACGAGAACTGTTTCTATAGCGAGAATATGCAATGTAATTAAGTTTCTTACGTTTTGTTAAACACAGATTTTCTGCTTAGAGTGACACAGCCTTGAACCTACTCTTGATATGTGTCCTGAAAAAGGCAGTTTAGTCGGTTTTTTTCGCTTCATCGCAGAGATTTCTAAAGTTATGGTCCACTGTGTCCTGCTTGTAAAGAGTCATTATAAACGCTTACAGCTTATTGTAATTATTGATTATTTTACTACGGGCTGAAATACACACGTTTTACGAAGCAGCAAAGTCAGTTATAGATGAAAAAGTCTGGGTGCGTGCTACCCACCCACCCAGCCAAAGGTTATACTGTTGTCGCGGATTGTAAATGGTGAATTAGTAGTAGAGAGAAACCATACTGTAATTAAACGCGCTAATTGCACCTCAGCTAATCACTGCTTTGCGCTGTTTATTTTTAATTGTAATGATAATTTTGCGTGAGTGGAGGCGAGCATGATCCGTGTGGGTTGGCTTCAGGAAGTGAGAGCTTTAAATGCAATACACCATCTCCCTGCAAACTCTTTCTTTCTCCTACTCGTTTGGCCTGCCTTGATTGTACGTTAGCAGCGCTTCTAAATGGAATTATTAGCATATATGTAAACTTCACCTGCTGGCAGAATGTTTGCAAGATAATAAAAAATAAACATATGTTGAAACATAACTGAAGTGTGTGTTCTTCTGGGTGTACCGCGTGTGGCCTCTAGGGGGCAGCAGAACGAAGTGCAGCGCAAAGGCAAGTTTATCTGTAGAGTACAGTTCATACACAAAGACAACTAGTGCTGAACAAAACAAGACAGAGACAGCTACACACGGAATAAAAATCATAAATCTCTGCAGATAAAGAGGACCTTTTTTTTAACCTGTTTTTAAACATGGTCAGAGAAGAAGCCTGTCTCACATTTTCAGGAAGATTTTAGCTGCATAAATCTGAAATTCTGCCTTCTCATGTTTAGTCCTGACTCTGGGACCAGCAGGAGGCCAGTCCCTATGCTCCTCAGAGTCCCAGCAGGAGGCCAGTCCCTATGCTCCTCAGAGTCCCAGCAGGAGGCCAGTCCCTGTGCTCCTCAGAGTCCAAGCAGGAGGCCAGTCCCTATGCTCCTCAGAGTCCCAGCAGGAGGCCAGTCCCTGTGCTCCTCAGAGTCCAAGCAGGAGGCCAGTCCCTGTGCTCCTCAGAGTCCAAGCAGGAGGCCAGTCCCTGTGCTCCTCAGATTCCCAGCAGGAGGCCAGTCCCTATGCTCCTCAGAGTCCCAGCAGGAGGCCAGTCCCTGTGCTCCTCAGATTCCCAGCAGGAGGCCAGTCCCTGTGCTCCTCAGATTCCCAGCAGGAGGCCAGTCCCTGTGCTCCTCAGAGTCAGAGTAATTTTTTTTGCCATTTGCAGCAAAACCACATTAGAATACATTTGCAAAAGTCCCCAGTTTGCACACAATACAGGCAAGACAAATACATGCATAAAACACATGTAAAGATAATTTAAAGTGCTCTGTTTGAACGGCTAACAACTGAAAGAAGCTGTTAGCAAAACGACATGTCCTGCATCCCAACGATTGATATCTTCTGCCAGAGGGAAGAAGCTGGAACATGGCTTTTCCAGGAGCCAGAGAAGTCAGTGATTATTATGAGCTTGGTTTAAGAGTCTGGATTCATTAAGAGGTCAAGGAAGGGAAAACACTACAGTACATATACCACTGTTACCGTGACAACCAAATCTTTTTTACCATTTAGTTTTCTTTAACACATCTCTGCAAAAAACAAAAACAAAAGACGAGTAAATATTTACCGGTCTAAACGTCTCATTTCAATACATAGAACTAATCTCTTTCTCATTTGATTGCTGTGAAGTTGAGTTCCAAGATGCTTCTTTCTGCTTTTGGATTGTGCAACACACTTTATCGTGAAATTATTGGGAAATGCAGACCAGACTGAAGCTGGTACCATTTCACAATCATTAAATTAATCATAAACATTGCACTTTTTCTTTGCATTGTCCTTGTTTGACTGAACCCAGAGCATTAAAATGGATGAGGGCCCAGGGCTGGATCTGCCACTCAGCCTCCGTTTGGACACGTTGGAATAGAATTAATAAACATTGTCTTTCGCAACTTCTTTTCTTTAACAGTATTCGGAGATATTTTTGACCATACAGGAAAAGTTGAACTAACACATCCAGATTTTCTTGGACATTTATTCCACTATAAATATTTTTACGCAGAAATTGGTTGCTATAAACTCATACATCACCATAACAAGACCACGCAATTCTTTACATATGAACCGAGCTGCACCGGCCAAGTTTTCAAACAGTCACTGCCAAACACAGTCTCATATCGTTCCTCTGTGCAGCACAGGTACGAGCACTAAATCACTCCGACATGAGTAATAAAGCATGTGACGTGCGTGTCATCCAATCCCAGACTCTCCCCGATGTATGGAGAGAGCGGACGATATGAGAGAAATGATATTTATGGGTATTTCCAATGTGTGTGGAGTTTTATGGTGTTGTACTTTTGCCGTGGGAGTGGTCTGAGAGTCAAAGACCTGTCACTGCAGAGGGTTTGGGCAAAAGAGAGATGTAGAAGAGAGAGAGACCAGAGAGAGACCAGAGAGAGACCAGAGAGAGACCAGAGAGAGAACAGAGAGAGAGACCAGAGAGAGACCAGAGAGAGACCAGAGATAGACCAGAGAGAGAGACCAGAGAGAGACCAGAGAGAGACCAGACTCAACTCTGGTCTCTGGTCTCTCTCTGGTCTCTCTCTCTGGTCTCTCTGTCTGGTCTCTCTTTCTCTCTGGTCTCTCTCTCTTGTCTCTCTGTCTGGTCTCTCTCTGGTCTCTCTCTGGTCTCTCTCTCTGGTCTCTCTCTCTGGTCTCTCTCTGGTCTCTCTCTCTGGTCTCTCTCTGGTCTCTCTCTGGTCTCTCTCTGGTCTCTCTCTGGTCTCTCTCTGGTCTCTCTGGTCTCTCTCTGGTCTCTCTCTGGTCTCTCTGGTCTCTCTCTGGTCTCTCTCTCTGGTCTCATTCTCTCTGGTCACTCTCAAGTCTCTCTCTGGTCTCTCTCTGGTCTCTCTGGTCTCTCTCTGGTCTCTCTCTGGTCTCTCTGGTCTCTCTCTGGTCTCTCTCTGGTCTCTCTCTGGTCTCTCTCTGGTCTCTCTCTGGTCTCTCTCTAGTCTCTCTCTGGTCTCTCTCTGGTCTCTCTCTGGTCTCTCTCTGGTCTCTCTCTGGTCTCTCTCTGGTCTCTCTCTGGTCTCTCTCTCTGGTCTCTCTCTGGTCTCTCTCTGGTCTCTCTCTGGTCTCTCTCTCTGGTCTCTCTCTGGTCTCATTCTCTCTGGTCACTCTCAAGTCTCTCTCTGGTCTCTCTCTGGTCTCTCTCTGGTCTCTCTCTGGTCTCTCTCTGGTCTCTCTCTGGTCTCTCTCTGGTCTCTCTCTGGTCTCTCTCTGGTCTCTCTCTGGTCTCTCTCTGGTCTCTCTCTGGTCTCTCTCTAGTCTCTCTCTAGTCTCTCTGGTCTCTCTCTGGTCTCTCTCTGGTCTCTCTCTGGTCTCTCTGGTCTCTCTCTGTCTCTCTCTCTCTCTCTCTGGTCTCTCTCTGGTCTCTCTCTGGTCTCTCTCTGGTCTCTCTCTCTGGTCTCTCTCTGGTCTCATTCTCTCTGGTCACTCTCAAGTCTCTCTCTGGTCTCTCTCTGGTCTCTCTCTGGTCTCTCTGGTCTCTCTCTGGTCTCTCTCTGGTCTCTCTTGTACACATAGAGGTGATGTCAGTTCGTTTCACATGAGCTGACATCACCTCTATCCACAAAACTTCACAAGTTCTGAGAGTTGAGTGGTTTTTCACCCAAAATATTTTCCCTATTTTGTGCAAAATGTGAAAAATGAAGAAAAGTGAAATATGGCACATTTAAGAGAGAGAACTTCCTCAACAGCGGTAGATCTACATCCAAACAGTATTAGAGAGACAACATCCCTTTAAAGAACAGTTTTTAGTAACGGGTTTTGACGGCGGAGACCAGCATCTGCTCTGGATCCCGACCCCAGCCCCTCCCTCGAGTCTCCGCTCAGTCTTCTTTATGTAGATACATGTAAATCGCAGGAGTTCACCTTTTTACGGTCTTCGAAATGAAAAACCCACACATGTGTTTAATTGGACGCACATTCAAGGAGAAAGTGCCGGGGGATTTTCTCAAACCACAGCGGGAAAATACCAAGAGGAAAATCATATAGAAGTGGAGCCAAAGGGTCTCTCTCAAACAGCAGATAAAAATACTCTCCTGTTCGTCTGATCTTTGATATAAGAAAAAAGTGTGACATCAATGCGGCGCAGAGCTTTTCTTTTCACTGATCAAAGGTTTTCATGTCGAGCTTTTCCTTTGTTTATGAATGAAAACTGTAGCTCTGTCTTTAAAACAGAAATAAGTAAAAAAAGTCAAAATAAGTGCCTCCAGGTTGTGCTGATAAGTTACACACAAGTTCAGAGAGAGACCAGAGAGAGAGAGACTAGAGAGAGACCAGAGAGAGAAGGACCAAAGAGAGAGACCAGAGAAAGAGACCAGAGAGAGAGAGATAGGGAAAGAGAGACTAGAGAGAGACCAGAGAGAGAGAGAGAGAGACCAGGAAAAGAGAGACTGGAGAGAGACCAGAGAGAGAGACTAGAGAGAGAGAGACCAGAGAAAGAGACCAGAGAGAGAGAGAGAGAGAAAGACTAGGGAAAGAGAGACTAGAGAGAGACCCAAGAGAGAGAGAGAGAGACCAGAGAAAGAGACCAGAGAGAGAGAGTCAGAGAGACCAGAGAAAGAGAGACTAGAGAGAGACCAGAGAAAGAGAAACTAGAGAGAGAGACTAAAGAGAGACCAGAGAGGGACCAGAGAGAGACCAGAGAAAGAGAGACCAGAGAGAGAGACCAAAGAGAGACCAGATAGAGACAAGAGAGAGAGACCAGAGAGAGACCAGAGATAGAGACCAGAGAGAGACCAGAGAAAGAGAGACCAGAGAGAGACCAGAGAGAGAGACCTGGGTGAGACAAGAGAAAGAGAGACTAGGGAGAGACCAGAGAGAGACCATAGAGAAACCACAGACAGACCAGAGAGAGGTGCTGCGCTCTGACAGACAACTGAGAACTGTCTGTTCTGGAAGTTTATGAATCCAGACACTAAAACTGAGAAAATCAGTGACTCTTCTGGTCTTAAACTTTAAAACACTGTCTATGGTTTGATGATTAGTGAACTTGGTTTTAGTCTGATATACGCAGCCACAACACCATGTGGGGGTCTGCGTAATCCTCGGACTGAGTATTAAGAACACAGCAGGGGCGTCCCGTTAAAGACCTATCCCGGATAATCTCTGACGGTTTACAGACGAGGGGAAAGGAACGGGGGGCAGGAGACGGACCCTCTGAGAGACCATCTGAGAGACCCTCTGAGAGACCATCTGAGAGACCCTCTGAGAGACCCTCTGAGAGACCATCTGAGAGACCCTCTGAGACCATCTGAGAGACCCTCTGAGAGACCATCTGAGAGACCATCTGAGAGACCATCTGAGAGACCATCTGAGAGACCCTCTGAGAGACCCTCTGAGAGACCCTCTGAGACCATCTGAGAGACCCTCTGAGAGACCATCTGAGAGACCCTCTGAGACCATCTGAGAGACCCTCTGAGACCATCTGAGAGACCCTCTGAGAGACCATCTGAGAGACCTTCTGAGAGACCATCTGAGAGACCATCTGAGAGACCATCTGAGAGACCCTCTGAGAGACCATCTGAGAGACCCTCTGAGAGACGCTCTGAGAGACCATCTGAGAGACCATCTGAGAGACCCTCTGAGACCATCTGAGAGACCATCTGAGAGACCCTCTGAGAGACGCTCTGAGAGACCATCTGAGAGACCATCTGAGAGACCATCTGAGAGACCCTCTGAGACCATCTGAGAGACCATCTGAGAGACCCTCTGAGACCATCTGAGAGACCATCTGAGAGACCCTCTGAGAGACGCTCTGAGAGACCATCTGAGAGACCATCTGAGAGACCATCTGAGAGACCATCTGAGAGACCCTCTGAGACCATCTGAGAGACCATCTGAGAGACCCTCTGAGACCCTCTGAGAGACCCTCTGAGAGACCATGTTTTTAGTGGTGGGGGCATGGGGAGAACATGCAAACTCCAATCAGAAAGGCCCCGTTCCGACCAGGATTCAAACCCAGACCTTCTAACCAATTATCCTCCATGACGCTAAAATGTACCACTTTGACTTCACGCTCAGTGCAGCCTTTAAAAAGAAACAGTACCATCAGACACCTTGTGGCAATTATTAATGAAATTGCCACACTCTTTGCGATCACATGTCTAAGTTTGCAGCCGGTAATTTTCAAATTTGGAAACAACATTTTTTTACTCCTCCCTCTGGTGCCATAGCAAAGAAAGCATGTTTTACCCTTAATATGTTTTCCTCTATATATAAATACTACCTAAGTTTAGTTCACAATCTAAAAGATAAAATACCAAAGTAAATATTCTCATTGTAATTAAATGGCTAAACATAATGCACCCTTCTTCTTCTTCTCCTTTGAATCCTCGCAGCTTTGGCCTCACGTCTCAGATGCCACAAAACCAACATTAGACATTTGACATCGTGTGAGATTCTTTACTCTCTAATCTCTGCACGACACCGCTCCTCAAACATTTCACATTTACAACTTAAGAGCAGCACCATGGGACCACTTTCCCGCCCACACCAGTGCCGCATTTCTCTTCAGCCTGCATTCATATTAATATGTCATAAACCCAGACGTCCACAGCCTCGTCTCCTGATGCCCTGAGGTTATTTGCGCGACAGGATTGAATCACTGGATGTTTATTCCCCACACTCACGGTGCCCTGCCTTTAAATTCAATAACATCTCTGAGATATCACTCTCCCAGACCCTTCTCTCTCTCGCTAAAACATTTATACGTCTCCATCTATTCCGCCGCCGAGACTATATGCCATTAATAATACAACACATCCTACTTTTATCGCGTTGATAATCTGAATTGAGGTAGAAGGGGAAAAAATCAATCAGCTAAATGTTGGCTAAGAGGATTTGAGGAAGCGCTGGGGCGGCCATCTTGCCTGGTCACAATAAACAAGGGCTGACAGTAATTCTATACACATATGGCCGTATGGAGTAACCCGGCGCCGTGTGAGACCGGGCGATTGCCGCGGCGGGTTAATCCAATGGAATATCCACCGGTGTTGGGTTTATGAATGAGCGTCTTATGATGATATTGTGTAATAAGGAGGTTGCGTAACTAATTAATCAGGGAGATGTAGTAACAGGAGGTGGCAGTGGAGTGGGACTCGTTAATTAAGGTTTATCATGTAAAGTAAAAGTTTGTCTGTGCAATGGAAATATGAGGTTAGGGTCAAAGTGTATACACAGTGAATGAAGCTGAAGTGTCTTAAGCACCATTAATAACAGATATTATTATTATTACTGACAGTATGAGACGGAGATGAAGAGTTTAGTCTGTGAGCAAGAGGGAACAAAGGAGTCAGGTTTGTGGAAGTCCTCTCACTGTAAGAAGAAAAGTTTTCCCCATGAAATAAACAAACAAACAAATACACAAATGAAGCTTAAGCGGAAATTCAGACCTGAGAACCCAGCTCTGAGCTCAGTTCTCCTGCTGTTGCCCACAGCAACAGCAATCAGTCAATCCCACTCAGCTGCAGCGCCTCACACAAATCCTCACTTGCAGCAATCAGGCACTGCCCGCATCAGCTTCATAACTCGCAGAAGCTCCATCCAAGCAGCAGCTTCATTCATGCCGCAACCCTCCTCCTCCCCATCTCCGCCTTGTTTTAGGCCAGTTCCTTCATCCTTCTCCTGGCTCCCACCACCAGGGTCAAGGCCCCGGGGGAATCGTGCAGTGTGCTGCCGGGGTCTAAGGCCAAATCCCAACAACATTCTGTTCAGCACAATAAATGTAATCTTGAAAATAATGTCTTTAGTGTCATATGTGTAATTCATCCAGTGTCAGATTACCTGCCGACCAACATACAATTCTAATCCCCTGTTTTGCCTGTTCGAGTCTCTCCAGATTGAATTATGAACCGATTATAAAAGTCCATGAGGCTGAGGACTCTCTGTGTGAATGCTCCATCTTGAAATACAGAGGTTGATAAGGGACAAAATGGAGTTTGAGCGGGAGTTGGGGACCACTGTCAAGACCACATATTGTCCTGTGAAGCTACAGTAGTACCGTAAATAACAATTAATGATCTCAAAGCTAGATGGGAGTAAAAACGACACACTTTTAACTCTTGTGTGATTGATTCAGCATCACATCAATACACACAATTTTGCAAATATTTGATCCCGGCTGCACATTCCTGCTGCTAATGAGTCCATTTTTGGATTGATTTCTCACAGTTCAGCCTTGGCAGACACTTTGTGAATCTTTTAGTGCACCTAAAAAATACAAATGATATCTGAATTAAAAAGTCTCGAAGGACACGAGGCTGAACAAAACAAGTTGCTTTTATTGTCAGAGATTTCTTCTGTATTCTATGAGCTTGGAAACTACTCACACACTGCTGACATTGGTGTAAAAATGATCAAATATGAGGGAATAATTGCTTTACCTGCGGATAGCACTCTTGCCTCTCAGCAAGAAGGTCCTGGGTTCGAATCCCGGTCGGAACAGGGTCTTTCTGAGTGGAGTTTGCATGTTCTCCCCGTGCTTGCGTAGGTTTCCTCCGGGTGCTCCGGTTTCCCCTACCACTTAAAACATACACACTTAGTTAAATCCTCCGGCTCTGGTCCTGACCAAGCCGAGCATCAACATCTGGAGATGGGTTCCCGGGCGCGGTTACTACGGCGACCACTGCTCCTGACGTAAGCCTCAGTGGCATCAGGGTCAAATGCAGAGGATGGACTGTTCTATGGGGATTAATAAAGTGCACCTTTACAGAGGTGTGGACTCGAGTCATGTGACTTGGACTCGAGTCAGACTCGAGTCATGATTTTGATGACTTTAGACTCGACTTGACCAAATATAAAAAGACTTGCAACTCGACTTGGACTTTAACATCAATGACTCTGACTTTCACTTGGACTTGCGTAACCCGGGCCATTTTTACCTTTCTCCGCATCTCTCTTTCTATCTATGCCGTCTCTGAAGAAACAAAGCCTCGCGGTAGTTGTAGCGCTCGCGAGAGAGTTCGAACGTGAGTTCTCCGCAGTTCGCGCTGCAACACTTCCCTAAACAAGCGGACTGCATTCACCGGTGGGTGTGTTGTCGTAGGGGAGCTGGAAATGAGCGAGCTGCAGGTATTTATCGCGACCTAACGTCATACTTTGTTCTACAAACCGTAATTGATATGCTTTCACTACAGGCGCCTCATACAATTGAATCGACGCAGTTGGCACACTGTGTGCCGTGTTTTAAAGAGGAACTGGTGAGTCAAACTAGCGCTAGCCTGCGCTGCTCTGTTGGCTCTTTCTTATATTTTTCTGTGTGGGCGCAGAGGCCTATTATGAGCATGTTTTTGCTGTGCTCCTCCTGCTAAAGTTTGCATACATTAGATAGTTGTTTTGATTATGTGCACAAAGCTAGATTAATATTTGCACTATTGTTTATGGTGCATTGATATGAGAATCAGTGCTTTGACTGATTGAATTAATTTATATGAGACATTTTATTATGTAATGATATATTGGTAATTATGAGATATTGCTAATGCTGGTCCAGTTGATGGCGAGCTGCCCCAGGTCCAAAGCCTAGACCCCTCATACTACCCCTATTCTACAGTAGGACATTTGGAACAATAACCACTACGGACATTAAACTGATTACATAGATACAGGTCCTAGCCCAATACTCATATTCATATATGCTGCACTTGCTACTTCCCATTAAAAACCCCAAAGATAAAAAGTATGTTGACACGGACTGCTCTGATTTTATGTGTGGTCTGTGCATGTGTAACTGAGCCTGCATCTGACACAACATCCAATTAGATCACGTAGATAGTTTTGATTTATCAGCAGCCAACGACATGGAACAAACTGTTAGTCCATGGGTCAGAGACCAACGAGAATGCACCAGCAAAATGATTCCTAACATTATTTTGTTTGCCTACAAAAGTACGTGGAGACCAACAAGAAACAAATCGCGGTCAAAAAGACTCGAGAGGACTCGAAAGTCAAACCGTAGGACTTGGGACTGACTTGAGATTTGTTGGCCTTTGACTTGGACTCGACTCGGGACTTGCCTGTCTTGACTCGTGACTTGACTCGGGACTTGAGGGCAATGAATTGAGACTGACTTGTGACTTGCTAAACAATGACTTTGTCCCACCTCTGCACCTTTACCTTTAATTGGGTTGTTTTTTTTATCTCTGTGTTAAAATAAGGGGCGACAGTAGCTCAGTTGGTAGAGCATTGGCCTTAAGGCCAGAAGGTTGTGGGTTCAATTCCCACCTCTGCACCTTCTCCACCGACTCCCACTGATGACTGCTGTCGTTGTGTCCTTGGGCAAGACACTTAACCCCACTTTGCCCAAAGCCCCCACTGAAAGATCAAGGCTATGCTCACACTCAGAGAGCAGCCGTCCTCCTGTGGACTCACCACCTGCAGAGGGTCAGTGAGGGGCTGGTGCTATGAGACTTGGGTGGCGAGGGAGAGACAGAGGGGTAGAGAGAGAGAGACAGATATCACATACTTCACTGTTATAAAACTACGTCAATGCATTTTCTGCATTCTTGCTTTGAAGAGTTGTGTTGGAGATATTTCGATCAGGAACTGTTCACACACGCAGCAGTAAAACAGACGTGTGTGGTTATGTAGTTATAAACTCTCTCCACTGTGTTCCCTGAAGTACATTCATCGACACAGCTTTCCATAGTTCATCTGTTTTCAAACCTTTCCTCTCGAACGGCCCGAGGTTCGGTCCAATAAAAATCTCAGTTTCGTTTGGAGCAGGTTGAAATGATCGGACCACAATGCAACGCTCCTGGCCTTCAGGTGCAAATACTTTAGAACATTCTGGCAAAGCTCAAGACACAATAAAATTAAACTTAACAACAGAATGATTATAGATTCCATAAGAGCGAGGTGAGGGAGTTTGGAGGTTGAGAGAGAGAGAGGGAGAGAGAGGGAGAGAGAGGGAGAGAGAGAGAGAGGGAGAGAGAGAGAGGGAGAGAGAGGAGGAGAGGGAGAGAGAGAGAGAGGGAGAGAGAAGGAGGAGAGGGAGAGAGAGAGAGGGAGAGAGAGAGAGAGGGAGAGAGAGAGGGAGAGAGAGGAGGAGAGGGAGAGAGAGTAGGAGAGGCAGAGGGGGAGAGGGAGAGAGAGGGAGGAGGAGAGAGAGGGAGAGGGGGAGAGAGAGAGGGAGGGGGAGAGAGAAAGAGGGATGGGGAGAGAGAGGGAGAGGGAGAGAGAGGGAGAGGAGGAGAGGGAGAGAGAGAAAGGGAGAGAGAGGGGGAGGGAGAGAGAGGAGGAGAGGGAGATAGGGAGAGAGCGAGAGATGGGGAGGGAGACAGAGAGAGAGAGGGGGGGGGGGGGGGGGCAAAGACAAGGTTCTGGAGGATAAGCGGCGTGTGCAGCTGCGGCGGCTGCACGTGGGGCCGGACACAAACTCAGTAAAGTTTTAAGACCTGACACTGGAGGCAAAGGGACAGGACGTGCAGCGGTGTTTTAAGTTGGCTCAGCTCGGCCTCAAACATGCCGAGTCGGACCCAAGCGGCCCCCAGCGGCCCCCAGCGGCCCCCAGCGGACCCCGGAGTAGTTAAAATACCTGGTCTCCACAAAAAAAAGTGAAAGGCAAGTCCAAGCTGAATGTCAACAAGGGATCAGTGAACTACGTTTCCTGGATGGAGGTGTCGGTCCAGCTGTGCACACATCAGCTGCAGACAGGAGAGAGGGAGAGGGGGAGGGAGGGAGGGGGGGGGAGAGACAGAGAGAGAGAGAGAGACAGAGAGAGAGAGACAGAGACAGAGAGAGACCAGAGAGAGAGAGAGAGAGACAGAGAGAGAGAGAGAGAGAGAGAGGGAGAGACAGAGAGAGAGAGAGAGACAGAGAGGGAGAGAGAGAGAGAGACCAGAGAGAGAGAGAGAGAGAGACAGAGAGAGACAGAGAGAGAGAGAGACAGAGAGAGAGAGAGAGAGAGAGAGAGAGAGACAGAGAGAGCGAGAGAGAGGGAGAGACAGAGAGAGAGAGAGACAGAGAGGGAGAGAGAGAGAGACAGAGAGACAGAGACAGAGAGAGACCAGAGAGAGAGAGAGAGAGAGAGAGACAGAGAGAGAGAGAGAGACAGAGATAGAGACAGAGAGAGAGACAGAGACAGAGAGAGACCAGAGAGAGAGAGAGAGAGAGACAGAGAGAGCGAGAGAGAGAGAGACAGAGAGAGAGACAGAAAGAGAGAGAGACAGAGGGTGAGAGACAGAGAGAGAGACAGAAAGAGAGAGAGAGAGGGAGAGAGACAGAGAGAGAGACAGAGAGAGAGAGAGACAGAGAGCAAGAGAGAGAGGGCAAAGGGTTTACATGAAGAAGTGTAAAAGTGAAGTCTGGGTTTATGTCTGTGTTGACTGAAGGATGGAAGAGAAAGAGTTTAAATAAGTGTAAACAGAACAGTAGTCACTGAAGTCGGAGGAATGACGGAGAGACTTTGAGGAAGAGAAAGTGTAGGATAATAAACCTCACCTGAAGAATCTGAAAACAGAAAACAGCCTGAATCAGTCGGAGGAGATTCTACGCTCCATAAACATACCAACGCCGTCAGCAATGGTTCTGAATGTCCAGATACAGGATCTAGAACCAGTCAGTGATTAAGTACTGTTTGTTCTTCAGAATATTACAATTGTTTTGATATTCTTGAATTGACATTGTTTGTTAGGATGGAGTGTTTGTGACCCCCTCCTACTCTCCGTCTGTCAATCAGGACAGGTCTGCTTCACCACTTCTCTGCCGTCTCAGTTGGTATCGCATCCAGCTAAATGTAAAAAATATGTTTAAAAAAAGTAAAGAAGCTAGTACTGCTTACAATTACCACATGTACAAAACAATACAAAAGACACAGAACAATAGAAAATATGGAGACGAGAAGCGATTGAAATCAGGAAGCGGGGTGCCCTGACCATCAACAGAGATGAGGGGGCCTTCACCTTGGCTCATACTGGGGATTCACTCCTGCAGAGACCACAGGGGGCGTGGTCAGTCCGACGAATCTGCAACTCTGGATTTTGTTATTTTTCGGGTTTTGTGAATTAAATATTATGTTTTTGGCGGTCCTGTATTTTCGGTCCTTCGTCCTTTTCAAAACGCGACACAGATTCAGTGTATTTGCCATTTGCAAAACCGTAGCCACATTGAACCGTGTCTACATCTGCTCTGCTGAAAGTTCATGAAAATGGGAGAGCGTTGAAAAATATTTCAGTAAGTCAACGTCTACATCCAGTCTTTCTCCTAAAAACCAACGCATGAAGTAAGAAATATTGGGGTAAATAATGGATTTAGCCCTAAAGTTTCATAGGCACATCAAATCTATAACAGCCACATTCTATCGGCTAAAAATTATTGCCTGAATAAAAAAAAAAACTGGAAAATTTTTAGGAACAGCCTAATGATGAAAAGGAGGCCTCATCTCTAGCATTGTCGAAGCTGAAAACCGTTCTTTTTACCGACATAGATAGATACTTCATTGATCCCTTGTAGGAGAAATTCCGGTGTGCATATGACTGAGTTTTATATAATGAACTTTTTAAAATTCTGACATTGAGTCTGAAATGTTTCTTGTCATAGCAATCATTTTATTTATAACGTGTTTCTGTGCTCAGCTGTAGACGACACACACACGCACAAACACACAAACACACACACACACACACACGCACAAACACACACACACAAACACACCCACACACACACACAAACACACGCACACCCACACACGCACACACACACACACACACGCACAAACACACACACACAAACACACCCACACACACACACAAACACACGCACACACACACACACACACACACACACACACACGTCGGTGTTGTGACGAGCGGCTGAAGGATGACGTGCAGAAAGTGGGAACATGAGGTTTGATGTGGGTCGAGGGGAGCGCCGCCGGACCACTCCTGTTACCACATCAGAACCTCAGAGCTCACAGATGCTCTGACAGGACGGGCCAGGGGTCGGCAGGTGCCCGGGGGGAGGGTCACCCGGGACCAGGGTCCGGTTTCAGAGAGGTCAAGTCATGTTTGAAGTCTGAAGAGCAGAGAGGAGGGGCTGTTTTGAGGACCGCACGAGACACTCAGAAAACATGGATTGTTCTTGAAAAAAGTATATTAAAAACAATAGTTACAAATTTTTTTATGAAAACAAGAATATTAAATCTTTTTGGTGTGAGTTGAACTCAAAATTAACAAACACTCAACTCAACATCCAGAACTGTGTTTCAGAAAAGGTCAGACAGACTCTTCTCCATCCGGATGTTTTCCTCCACTTTATCCATGTCCGAGTTAAGGAGGCAGCAGAGGCCTTTACGTAGCCTATTTCTCTATAACAGGAGTCTCCAACCTGTCACTTGGGAGCTATCAGTAGCTCGTTAGCCCCTTTCAAATAGCTCCCCAAAGGATTTTGTATTTAACACTTCATCTTGAATGATTCACTTTTGGGCCATTACATATCTATTATAAGTATGGATATAGAGTTGTACAGTATTATGGTAAATTTTCCATGTTTTGCCATAATTATGACATAGATTATCATTATGACTTCAAAAAGGAGTAGCTCTCTGCCGCTTCTGTTGTATAAAAGTAGCTCTCTGATTGAAAAAGGCTGGAGATGGTGGGTGACACAGCGCCTCCATCGTGTCCTGGGTCTTTCCCTTCGTCTCCTCCCAGTGGGACATGCCCAGAAAACATACTTGGTAGAAAATGCTAGAGCGACCTCAGCTGGCTCCTACCGACATGGAGCAGTGACTTTTCTTCGAGCTCTCTGCGGAGGAAACAATTTTGGATCGCTTGTATCGTATTGTATGACATTTGTGACCATATGAAGGTATATTCAAGAGCATTTTTTTGTACTATATAAAAACGTTTTTGTAAATTCTTGGATGATGGATTGAGTCCAGATAGAGTTGTTTGGAAGTGCCTTGCCCAAGAGCACACAACAGCTCCATGTCTGGTCCATGTTTAGTGATACTGTGTCTGGAAAACCCGTCCAGATTTTGAAGCAAGCTTGACGTTGCGCCCACATACCACACTGATAAGATCTGTTTCATTCATGAACCAAACTGTATGACACGCATTCCAATAGCTCCAGTGAAGTCTCCTTGAATCTCTGCGGCAGAGTTTAGCCGTTAGCGCCGGGAAAGTAAACACGGGAGATTGTGTAGCGGCGTCTGATGCATAGCGAGGCAGACAGCAGAGGCCTGACCTAATCAACAGCATTTATGTGCCATGAGAAACGGCCATGTCTCGCAATCAGCTTTCAGCGCATTACCCAGTCTCCTCCACAAATCCATAATCCGGGAATCCTTGACCTTTCGAATTTTCTACACGGTCAACGGCGACCGCGATACTGCAGCTACACCTGATATCCTGTAGGGTTTAGATGCAGTGTTGGGGAGAATACCTGGAATATGTTCTCGGTTCCAGAATACTGGATGACCTATAGTATTCGGTTAGTTTGGAAAAAGTAGTACCGGTAGTCTGAATACTTATTTTTTTTGCACTATGTAAGAGATAATGTATATTACGGAAGTCATTATCAGAAAGTAAATACCAACAGGGCGAAGCGGACATACTGTAATCTCAATCTCAAATTCAACCAAACATAAACTCAACCTAAATCCCTAATCCGATCCTCTGCAAGTGTTCCTAAAATCTCCTAAAATGTACTTCCGGGTTTTTCACAATCCCTTTTTCTTGCAGAAAAACAGTATTTTTATAATGTCTTCTCTGATAAGCATTTAAATGTGTTGATTGATTGGTATTTGAGTTTATTGAGCGTGGCGAGCTCCGATAGCTTCTCAGCACAGACAGTAGTAGCGACGAAGTGGCCGGAACTACTTGCGGAGTAATCTACACTCCTGAATTACAAGGGGTGCGTTGCCAAAGGGCAGCGGTCATTATTGTTTTGAGAGGTCGGTTATCAAGAAATAATGTCGAGTAGTTCGTTTTGAAATTACGTTCAGATCAATGGAGCGTTCTACTCGCTTCCGTCATCCCCGTGTCTAGAGTGAATGGAAAAATGTCTGAACTCTGAACATTATGAAGAGCTTTGAGTGACTTTTGTCTGTTTAAAATGCCCTGAATAAATATATATTACATTACATTAAGACATTACAACAGACGAAAATGACAAAGTCTGGGATCGAGTCAGACAGAAGACATGTTTTATCGTCAACGGTACGAGACGAGACACAAAGATTTGACAGAATGCATGTGACATTATCAGACCGTCCAATCAGCGTCTGCCGCGGGGTCAGTACCTTCGACCTTCAGACGACAAAAATATCAAAGTGGAAAAACACTGCCTCGTGCAAAGTTAGAATGATGAGTTTAACGATGGGAAATGGCATTTTTAATCTCTGGCTTTTATCACTGCGTGACTTGTATGGTCCGTTCATTTTATGTTGTTGTTATTTTTATATTCATACATATATGCACACACTATTTTTCCTGATTGGTTTTTAATGATTTTACTGTTTTACTATGGATTTGATTTGATTAGTATTTCATTGTGCAGCACTTTGGAATCTGAAATGTGCTATATATATACAGTATGCTATAAATTGGATTAACTTAAATGCAACGACGCAGCTGCAGCTAACCTATAAAAACGCATGTGAACGTTGCCTCATACTGGTCCATTCAAATGTTTATGGCTCTTTCAGACTTTGACAGACTTATTATAGGCACCGTGACCGGAATTCTTATTTTAAAACAAACATCTAATTGTAATCTCAACACAGACTCCACCTGCTTCTCTTCAGGAGACGTTATCGCAGTAAATCTAAACAGTGGTGCGTTAAACTTTTGAATGACGCCACGAAATCAAGACAGAGGTTCGGTCTGTGGGGAATAAGACCTGTGTACAGTGTGCGTTTAACCTTTTTGAGGAGAAATAAAAACTGAAACGGACACATGCAACAGAGTTATGGAAACAGACGGTGGTGGACACACACTCGGACTGGTTCAAAGTTATTCTAATCATAGGAACTGCAGGTAAAACATGTTCATTTCTTCTCAATAGTTTAATTCCGTTGTAGTTCACTGTGTAGAGAATTGGCCTTTGAGCCTGAAGGTCGTGAGTTCAAGCCCACCTCAAGACTTTCTCCACCGACCCTCACTGAGGTCTGCTGTCGTTGTGTCCTTGGGCAAGACACTTAACCTCTGGGAACAGCATTTGCCACAGTGGGGCAGCTGTAAAGTGCCAAACTGCTGTTGTGTCCTTAGGCAAGACACTTTCCCCTAATGCCTAGAATGAGTCTGGTGTGCGTGTGAACGGTTGGTGGCGGTCGGAGCGGTTTCCTCACTTCTGTCAGTGTGCCCCGGGGCAGCTGTGGCTACAGTAGTTTATCACCACCATGTTTGGAGTGAATGAATAATGACATGTGTTTGCCTCATCGGGCGGCACGGTGGCAGAGTGGATAGCACTCTCGCCTCTCAGCAAGAAGGTCCTGGGTTCGAATCCCGGTCGGGCCAGGGCCTTTCTGAGTGGAGTTTGCATGTTCTCCCCGTGTCTGCGTAGGTTTCCTCCGGGTACTCCAGTTTCCCCTACCACTAAAAATATGTACAATAGTTCTGGCATGTGCCTCCTGTACTGGCCCCTCCCATCTCTGTGTGGAGTGAGAGACTAATGCCCAAAAATTAACAATTGTAAACCGCTTTGAGACTCAGATCTGCAGTGAAAAGGCGGTATATAAATAAAGATTACTTACTTACTTACTTACTCATTTTGTGCCTTTGAACCGTAGACTGTATATATTAACGGACAGAGTCACGCCTATCTCCGCCGTTCTAACTAATGGGCCAAAAAATGTGCTCTACTGGAGCAATCCAAAATGGCCGCGAGTGGTCCCGCCCACAAGAAAATTGTGAAAAAACACATCTGCGCATGCGTCAGCCGGCGCAACTCCATTCATTTGAATGAGAGACTTCAAAAATTCACAGCAAGTAAACTAGAGTGGACCAAAACACCCCCCTCAGCATTGACACACATGTGGAACGGAGCTTTGGGCCAAGAGCCAACTTTTGGTCCATCCTGTGGACGTTTTCCAGAGGTCTGCCAACGCTATATGTTAGCATTGGCTAATTCTACTTCTGGGTCCACCCCCATCGGCCCGGGGTGGTATTGCAGCGTGTCAGCGCACGTCATTTTGGCCACTTTTGAGCTGGGACCCTCCCCCACTGCCTTGAACGCATCTGGGCTAGCTGTGCGGCTTCTAAAAGTATTTTTTCTCGAATACAGTAGCTCAGGCTGTGTGAGTGAGGAAGTGAAAATGGAACTCATGAGCAGAAAAAGTGTTGTTTGGCAGAACTTTCAGTCCAAAGAATGTGATTCTTGTTGAGCTACAGGACCGATTTGTCTCGTGGCGGTAAGGACTCTAAACAGTTTACAACATCGCCGCTGTTGCAACATTTGTGTATGAAACATTAATGGACTGAGGATGGAGTAGGATTCGGTATTCGGCCGAACCCCAAAAATCTGGATTTGGTACATCCCTGATAATTATTAATAAACTATCTTTGAATGTATGTGATGTGTGTCTGCGTTTTTGTGTTGTTGTGTGTGTTAAAGAGGATAGAAGACGTCATGAGAATTCACTGGATAATTCTGTTTCCGGGTACACCCCCACCAGCATGGAAGTGAGATTACAGCCAGGACCCGCTCCCTCTGAGAACGACCCGATGCTTGAGCTCATATTCCCCTCGTCTGGTTTTGCCCGTGACAGATATCGACTTGTTGAGAAATGAAACTGTGGCTCGTTTGTTCGACTGTAATTAGTTCTGCACAAATCGATGCTCATCAGTGGAGCGCGGCGTGACCACTCGCAGCCGCTGCGTCCGGTCGAGCGGCACTGAGGCGTGCGTGTCCGAGCGTGTCCGAGCGTCTGCAGGCCACAGCGCCCACTGGAGCGCACACACATGGACCACATTAATGAGTTTATTTTGGAAGAGGAGAGTTCAGTCTGGTCCTCAGTGACAACAGACGGTCTTGTAGTCGCTGTTGTTACGAATGTACAGTATGTGGTTTATACTGTACTTTGTTCCCATTGGTTATGATCGGAATTACACGGTGCAAACGCAGATCCAAAAATTATTAAGTACTATAAAGTTATTTTAAAGTAGCAATATGTATGATTTTCATGTGAAGTCATCATTAAAGGGCCCTAATCTGTCATCATTAAAGGGCCCTAATCTGTCATCATTAAAGGGCCCTAATCTGTCATCATTAAAGAGCCCTAATCTGTCATCATTAAAGGGCCCTAATCTGTCATCATTAAAGGGCCCTAATCTGTCATCATTAAAGGGCCCTAATCTGTCATCATTAAAGGGCCCTGATCTGTCATCATTAAAGGGCCCTAATCTATCATCATTAAAGGGCCCTAATCTGTCATCATTAAAGGGCCCTAATCTGTCATCATTAAAGGACCTTAATCCGTCATCATTAAAGGGTCATAATCTGTCATCATTAAAGGGCCCTAATCTGTCATCATTAAATGGCCCTAATCTGTAATCATTAAAGGGCCCTAATCTATCATCATTAAAAGGCCCTAATCTGTCATAATTAAAGGGTCCTAATCTGTCATCATTAAAGGGCCCTAATCTGTCATCATTAAAGGACCCTAATCTGTCATCATTAAAGGACCTTAATCTGTCATCATTAAAGGGCCCTAATCTGTCATCAATAAAGGGCTCTACTTTATCATAATTAAAGGGCCCTAATCTGTCATCATTAAAGGACCCTAATCCGTCATCATTAAAGGGCCAGAATCTGTCATCATTAAAGGACCCTAATCCGTCATCATTAAAGGGCCAGAATCTGTCATCATTAAAGGACCTTAATCTGTCATCAATAAAGGGCCCTAATCTGTCATCATGAAAGGGCCCTAATCTGTCAAAAGGCATTAATAAAACATGCTCTTTTCCAATGCTTCTTTAACTGATAACTGTAGTTCAGAGATATTTGGATTTCAAAATTAGTTTTACAGCTCCTCAATCTTGTTATTGTTTTCATTTTGATGTCCCGCTCTCCACCCCTCACCCCTCAGCCCTCACCCCTCAGCCCTCACCCCTCAGCCCTCACCCCAGTCCCAGAACTGGACCAAATTGAAGAAAATGGATGGATGGATTCTAGTAGCTGGCTCTAAAACAGGTTGGATCAGCTTCTCCAGACAGAAAAGAGAAAAAAGAGAGGACCACCTTCACACAGCTTTCTGCCTAAAGGGGCGAAAAATGACTCCCAAGGCTCTTTCTTACAAACCTGCATTTTTACCCTAATAAAACAGCAAGTTGATTTGTTCACAAAATATTATACTAGCAAAACTCTTTCTGTTGGGACAAACAGATTAAACATATTAGTCATGGAAAGCTCTAATGCATCGGTTTTATATGTGGCACTTTTTGGGGTATTGGGTGTTTGAGAAAAAGGCAGTAGCCACTAAGCAGTAAGATTAGTGCACGTATTATTACAAATCACCTCATTTCTAGCAGCATCAAAATATATTCTCCTCCAAATCTCCCTTCTCCCATCTCCATAATCACCATGACACAGACACGATCCATCCACTGCGGTCTAGACACGTTCATCCATGTACCTCCGAGCCTCGATCATGGCCCACATTACCACATACAATCAATACGGCTCCTCCGGTTTGAGCACTTTATCACATGTTCCGGGCCGGATTCACCGCAGCCGAAGGGGACTCTCATAACCGATGTGTGGCAATTAGTTCTGCCGTCAATAATGCTAACGACGGAGGACAGTGCGCAACGGCCCAACGGCTCTGAATGGACCCAGGGACTGACCGTTTGTTCATCGTTTATGGCTGACACAATGCGTTGGATCCCACACTGAAGCGACGTGGGGAGGTGGGGGTGGGGGGGGGTTAAGGGGGGGTGGGGGGCAAAACATCCGAAGCGTGAGTTTAATAAGAAATGACGTCTTCAAAAGGTCAGCAAACAATACGAGGCTAGAGCCGTGTGACAAAATCCAAAGGGACAGAGGTGAGGACTTAGAGATGGAGATTTTTGGATGAAGCGGCCGTGGACACTGGACAAAATCTATTGAGAAAAAAAAAATCAAAAAAACGTATGTGAAAATTAGTAAAAAACTGCCTAAATGATCGGTCCATAGAAGTAGAAAATATGCCTTGACAAGATTTCTGAAAATAATTTTGTTTCTGGTTTTAAAACACACATTTCAAGAATTATTTTGAGAATAACACATAAATATAGCATAACAGGCTTATTTTATCTGAACATGAAAAGTCTGGAATTAAGAAAAAAAACTTAAAACAAGCCAAAAAACTCACTCTGACTTTTTTCTCTAAGATTATGAAGTGTCATTATCTTAAAACTAGTTAAATAATCTTACATGACAAACTACATTCAAGCAAAATAACACAAAACACGTAGAATTTATGCGCGTGTGTCTGTGTGTGTGTCTGTGTTTGTGTGTGTGTGTGTGTGTGTCTGTGTGTGTGTGTGTGTGTGTCTGTGTGCGTGTGTGTCTGTGTGTGTGTGTGCGTGTGTGTCTGTGTGTGTGTGTGTCTGTGTGTGTCTGTGTGTGTGTGTGCGTGTGTGTCTGTGTGTGTGTGTCTGTGTGTGTGTGTGCGTGTGTGTCTGTGTGTGTGTGTGTCTGTGTGTGTGTGTGCGTGTGTGTCTGTGTGTGTGTGTGTGTGTGTCTGTGTGTGTGTGTGTGCATGTGTGTGTCTGTGCGTGTGTGCATCTGTGTCCGGTGTGTGCGTGTCTGTGTGTGTGTCTGTCTGTGCGTGTGTGTGTGTATGTATGGAGATGGAGTACAGACAGGTGTAGTTTTTAACATGGGGCAGGAGGGCAAAACAAGCGCTCCTTTCCCACATGGTTTGGACCAGTCACACATGGTTCGGACCAGTCACACATTCACCCGTGTCCTGACCCTGCATCTACTTCAGGAGCCAAAAGACGTCATCAAAGAGAGAAAAACGCTGCTACTGTTTCCACTTCCGCCTCACGCTTTTGCTTTTGAGCACGGCTTTAACTGGACTCGACCCTGCGACAGAAACACAAATATTCAGCAGTAAAAAAGTTACTAAAAAGCTAAAAAAGAAGAAAACTATGGTCTGATTATGTTTGCTCTGAAGGAGGCCAGAAAGCTGAGACGTGTAGGTGTAGTTTTGTCATGTTTAATCCAATCCACTTTATCTATATAGCACATTTTATTATTATTTATAGAGCTGCACAGATTCAAGTAACACACAAAATATACAAGTCTGGCAGCTTTAAATAAATCAAAAAAATATCTGACAAATATATAACCAACACCTTTTTCACAAAGATAGAAATCCTGGTTTTGTTCCTTGTTTTGTCGTTAATGATTTGAGAATCATAACGAGACCTTTTTTAGTTCTGCGCCACATGGTACTTTACCAGTGAGATTAGCTCCACACGGTGAGTTCTGGCGCCCGGATCACAGACTTTCTGATTGGTGAAATGGTGGAGGGCGGGACATCGGAATGAAAACAATAACAATATTTAGAGGCTGGAAAAGTAATTTAGAAATTCAAATATCTCTGAACTACTGTCATCAGTTAAAGAAGTATTGGAAAAGAGCAGTTTATTATTATGACAGATTTGGGCCCTTTAATGATGACAGATTAGGGCCCCTTTATGATGACAGATTAGGGCCTTTTTATGATGACAGATTAGGGCCTTTTAATTATGACAGATTAGGGCTCTTTAGGGATGACAGATTAGAGCCCTTTAATGATGACAGATTAGAGCACTTTAATGATGACGGATTAGGGCCTTTTAATGAGGACGGATTAAGGCCCTTTAATGATGACAGATTAGGACCCTTTAATGATGACAGATTAAGGCCCTTTAATGATGACAGATTAGGGCCCTTTAATGATGACAGATTAGGGCCCTTTAATGATGACACATTAGGGCCCTTTAAGGATGACAGATTAGGGCCCTTTAATTATGACAGATTAGGGCCCTTTAATGATGACAGATTAGGGCCCTTTAATGATGATAGATTAGGTAGTTTTTAATGATGACAGATTATGGCCCTTTAATGATGACAGATTAGGGCCCTTTAATGATGACAGATTAGGGCCCTTTAATGATGACAGATTAGGGCCCTTTAAGGATGACAGATTAGGGCCCTTTAATAATGACAGATTAGGGCCCTTTAATGATGACAGATTAGGGCCCTTTAATGATGATATATTAGGTCGTTTTTTATGATGACAGATTGTGGCCCTTTAATGATGACAGATTAGGGCCCTTTAATTATTACAGATTAGGGCACTTTAATAATGACAGATTAGGGCCCTTTAATGATGACAGATTAGGGCCCTTTAATGATGATAGATTAGGTCGTTTTTAATGATGACAGATTATGGCCCTTTAATGATGACAGATTAGGGCCTGTCAGGAATGAACTTCTTCAGGCCCTTTAATGATGACAGATTAGGGCCCTTTAATGATGACAGATTAGGGCCCTTTAATTATGACAGATTAAAGCCCTTTAATTATGACAGATTAGAGCCCTTTAATTATGACTTCAATGATGACTTGACATGACAAACTTACATATTGCTGCTTTAACTTTGCATTTGTACAAAGTAAAGACATTTCCACAGGAGCTCGACCTGGAACTGGGGCCCCACTTTGAGAACCCCTCCTGTACTTACAGCGTTTCCCACACTTGTTCCGGCGTGTGATGGTGACCGCGGTGTATTTACGAGCACGTCTGCCTGTCAGAGTCTGAGACCGCGACGGGCCGCTCCACACCCGTCCTGCCCGGTCCGGGACGGGGTCACCTCAGCTGTCTCCCAGAGTGCTCCGGGGGGCTCACTTTCAAAGCTCGCATTCCTGCCCCGTTTAGTGCGGAAGATAATTCACTTCAACAAGACAAGACCCAGAAGTCCATCGGCACATTTGTTCACACGAGAGGAGTGGACGCTGATGGACTGCTGTGGAGAGCAGCTTCAGCGACAGATTTATTCACCCTCGCTGTGTGAAGGAGAGGTTCCGCAGGTCTTTTCTTCCTGCTGCTGTCAGACTGTACAATGAGAACTGCTGAGCCTGTAAATGTCATTCATCTGTAAATACGTAAATACTGCAATTGTTTACGCTGGAATGTTCTGGAAAACGGCAGCAGTTTTCCAGTCTACTCCACCTCTGCTGCTGTGACCCGTCCTGCTCCACCCAGAGGCTACTCCACCTCTGCTGCTGTGACCCGTCCTGCTCCACCCAGTAATTCTGCAACCCCCCCCCACAGCAAAACGACCTCTTGTTGGAAAGTTTTAAGTAAGTAAGTAATGTTGACTGAATGTTGAAAGTCAGAAGTGTTTTTTTGATCTTATCATTTTGGCACTCTGTAGTGAAAGGCCAACGACACAGGTCCAAACAACACGGCTTCCTTTCCCAACACAGCAGTGCCACATGATGGATTGTTTTTGGAATAGTTCTAATGTCACTCGCTCTCTTTCATCACCAACATCAACATCACGTCTCGGCAGATTTAGTATTTTAATATCACTCACATGAAAGAAATAAACGTCAGACTGCATCCATTGACGTGAGATAAATGACCCAATTAAAAGTCTGAGTAATAATGAGTCTAGACCCGGGGCCAAGTCTGATCAGGTCTGTGTCTCTGGGCCCAGACTCCACCTGGACCCGCAGATGTCTTCCAGTCTCACAGGCTTCTTTCTCGACACTAATGCATAAAAATTAATAGTTACCTAATGTAACTTAAGTTCTACGAATAGGTGCGTAGTCCCTTAGGACTTCGCTAGTGGGATATCACGTGACCCCCAGGTCACACGCCAGAGAGATCAAAATAATTTGCTCCAATCACCAGCCACCCTCCTCTATAAATGCCCCTGCACAAGGCCGCACCCCCTCTTGAACTCTGCCAAGCCGGGCTGGCCTGATGGGCTCGTAGCTAAGGGACTACGCACCTATTCGTAGAACTTAAGTTACATTAGGTAACTATTAATTCTACGTCATGGTGCTACGTCCCTTAGGACTTCGCTAGTGGGACACAACGCGGAGGCCGTAGGAACATGTACTCCCAGCAGGCCAGCGAAGGGTGATTGGAGCTCCGCCCGAGCAAGGTCCTCACACAGTGAGGGGACTCAGGGCAGAAGAAACAATGCGTGTTACAGGGCCACTCCTACCAAGGATACCCCCATGTAACACAGATGTAAGTCATCCGTAGTCACAGGACGCCTCTCCCAAGGGCTCCTGACGTGGACTACCTGACCGACCAAACACACATATATGTACCGCACCTGTAGGATGCCTCTCCCCAAGAGCTCCTGAACCAGGGCGGAAAGTAAAACGAAGGCCCCCTCAGAGGAGGGACCTAACGGTCTAACTCAGTCCGCTGCACTCAGCACGGAATGGGCCACCGACCGGTCCGACACATCCAAAAGATAAAACCGGACGAAAGAGGAGGACGACGCCCAAGAAGCCGCACGGCAGTCGTCCTTGACCGACACCCCCCTGAGAAGGGCCGCAGAGGCCGCCATCCCACGCGTGGAATGCGACCTGAAGCCCACCGGGAGGGCCAGACCCTGCGTCTGATACGCCCGCCGCACAGCCGTGGCGACCCAGTGCGCCAGCCGCTGGGCCGACAGCGGGGCGCCCCTGTTCTTGGGGCCCAGACACACAAACAGCTGACCACCCAACCTGAATGACGACGTCATGGCCAGGTAATGCCTCAGCATTCTGACAGGACACAGAAGGTGCCACCGCTCCTCCTCGGGGAAGGCATGCGGTGGCGGATAGAAAGCCCTAATCCTGATGACTCTCGACCTAAAGGCCGACGTGATGACCTTGGGGAGAAAGCCGGATTGGGCCACCATACCACCATGCCGTCGCCCTCACCAAAGGGCAGGCAAGACGCATGGACAGAGAGCGCACACAAGTCGCCCGCCCTCTTAGCAGACGCCAACGCCAACGCCAACAAGAGGGCCGTCTTAAAGCGTCACACTCGGGACTTGCCTCCGCCGCCGGTTCAAAAGGCGGACCCGACAGCCCCCTAAGGACCACCCTGAGGTCCCAAACCGGGGGCGTTCTCTGGAGCGGGGGCCTCCTCCTGCGTGCCCCCCCGCAGAAAACGTTTAACCAACGGATGAGAGCGGGCTGTGAACCCCCCGAATCCGTCGTGACCCGAAGTAATGGCTGCCGCGAACACCGCCAAGGTGGCGACAGCCCTCCCCTTGTCAAAGAGCTCCTGTAGGAATCCCAGGACCCCCTCCAGCGGGCAACGCCTGGGATCCCAGGAACGAAAACCGCACCAGTCGCTGAAGAGCCTCCACCTCGTGGCGTAGGCCCTCAATGTGGACGGCGCCCTCGCCCCCTGAGTGGTCTCCACCACCGCAGGGGGAAGACCCAGGCCTACGAGGTTCCGCCTCTCAGCCTCCAACCCAGAGCCTGCGGCCGATTTTCGGGCGTGAAACAGGGCTCCTCCCCCCCCCGGACTAGAGCCCCCGGCTCGTCCGGGAGGGCCCAGGGCTCCATCACCGCCATGCCCCTCAGGAAGGGGAACCACCGGGCATGCGGACTGTCCGGCGCCACCCGGATCACCGACCTCCTCTCCTGTTCGATCCTCCGCAGCAGGACCGGCAGGAGGCGCACTGGTGGGAAAGCGTACAACAGGCCGCCTGGCCAGGGGTAATGAGCCAGAGCGTCCACGCCTAAGGGCGGCTCGTCCGCGGCCCTTGAGGCGAACCAGGACGGGCACTGTGCGTTTCCTGCACTGGCGAAAAGGTCGACCACTGGACGGCCGAACCTCCGCCAGATCTCCGCAGCTACCCGTGGGGCCAGGCCCCACTCGTCCTGGAGTGGGCCCCCCCCTGGACATCCTGTCAGCCCCCACGTTCCGGACCCCCGGGACGTGGCGCGCCCTGAGAGACAGGAGGTGAAGCGCCGCCCACAGCAGCGTCACCGTCGCCATGCAATGAAGAGCGGGGGACCTGGTGCCCCCCTGCCTGTTCAGATAGGAGACCACTGCGGTGTTGTCTGAACGCACCAACACGTGTCTCCCCTGCAGCTGAGGGGCAAAGTGCAGCAGTACTCTGTGCACTGCCTCCATCTCCAGCAGGTTGATGTGACGGGCTGAGTCCGACCAGCAGCCTCCTGAAGAACTCTGGCCGAGGACCCCGCCCCATCCTTCGAGCGACGCGTCCGTGAACACCTCCACGTGAGACACGGCGCAGGGCAGAGTCACTCCGTCCCGCAATAGACCCGGAGTGAGCCAGAACCTGATGTTCGATGCGGCCACTTGGGGAACCCAGACCAGCCTCCCCCCGTCCCGGGAGGGGTGAAGCCTGAGGCGTGAGAACCACCTCTGAAAATTCCTCATGTGGAGAAGGCCTAGCCGCACCACAGCATGAGCCGCCGCCCTCATTCCCAGCAGGGACCTGAGGCGCCGAGCGGGGACTCTGGGGCCCGCCAGAACCTCCCTGGGCAGACGGGTAGTGCTCATCCGTCTGTCCACGGACAGTGCAGCACGGAATGTCACAGAGTCTAGCTGCAGGCCGAGATAGATCATGCGCTGAGCCGGTTGCAGCCTGCTTCTACGTCATGGTGCTACGTCCCTTAGCGGACTTCGCTAGTGGGATAACACGTGCACCTAATCGTAGAACTTAAGTTACAATAGGTAACTATTAATTTTCTCCCTGTTCACCACAGAGCCCAGGCGCTGTATGTGGGACGGGACCCAGTGCGTGTGACACTTCCCTGGATGATGCCAGAATTAACCAGTCGTCTAAGTAGGTTAAAATTCTTACCCCAGCGCGTCTGAGGACTTTTCCACGCATTGGAAAAGTCCGAGGCGCGAGTGCATAAGTACTCGTAATTCCTCTCTCCCACTGCGAAGCGCAGAAACCTCCTGTGTTCTGGCACTATGGGCACGTGGAAGTACGCATCTGTCAGGTTTATGGAGGACATCTAGTCTCCCTCCCTGACACACTCGAGGAGCTGCTTTGTGGGCAGCATCCGAAACTTCCGTTAGGAAAAGCACTCGTTCAACACGCGCAGATCCAGAATGGGACGCACCCCGCCTGACTTCTTTGGCACTAAGAAGTAAGGGGAGTACAGCCCCCTGGTGGCGTCCTGCGGGTCTACCTCCACTGCTGCGCCTCGACTCAGCAGAGAGGAGACCTCCGCTTGCAGTGCCTCTATTGATCCCCGTATCTGGGGCGCACTGCCCGTACACCTCGGAATGGTGGTGGCTTATGGAAGAATTGCAGTGCGTAACCCCTGCGCAATGTTTTCTGTCATCCAAACCCTGCTCCCTCCAGATGCTGTAGAAGTCTGTGAGGGGCGGAACGGGAGCTGAAACACGAGACGTCACGGCCCCGCCCTCTCCTGGTGTTCCTAGCAGGGAGGGGGGGTGGCCGAAAGGGCCGGGGGGCCCCCTGCGTCACACCGTGAGCGCCGGGGGCGGTCACGTGTTCTGCAGGCCCGACGTCATAAGTACGGGACTGCTCATCACACGTGACTCGGCTGCTGTGCCCCCCCCTGGCTCTTGCCTCATGGAGGGGGGGGCGAGCCCCTGGAGTGGGAAACCCCGTGTTAGCCTTGTAGCTCTGCTCACCACACGTGACTCGGCTGCTGTGCCCCCCTGGCTCTTGCCTCATGGAGGGGGGGACGAGCCCCTGGAGTGGGAAACCCCGTGTTAGCCTTGTAGCTCAGAGATGCTAACACGCGTTCGGCTGGAGCACACACATTATCACTCACCAGATCCCTCCGCCTGCCCTCTCTCCGGGAGGGCAAAACATGAACCCGTGAATCGGAGCCCGTGGCCCGCGTAGCACGCTGCACGCCCTTCTCTGGGGGCTGCAGGCCTAGCGGAGCCACGTTATATGCTCGAGAAGTAACACAATCAGAATTCAAATCATTTGACATGTTACATACCCCCAAATGAGACTCAGACAGCGAGTACTGATGAAATGCCGCACGGCTTTTATTGAAAGAACTCTTCCCACCCCGACCTCCTCTGCCATAGGGAGGTCGTCGGTGGGTGCGTTGCTCCCGCGAGCCACCCATGGGTCTGTCTGGACCCGGGGGCCTCGTCGAGGGGGGACGATGGATAACAGAGCGCGGATACGGGTCAGGATGCCTCCCGGGCCAACGTTCTCTGCCTCTGTCCCGGCTCCGTAATGGCTGGTGGGCCTCGCGCCTCGGTGCTAGGTGCGGGGCTAGCCTAGCCGAGTCTTTAGCTGCAGACTCCAGTCTCGCCACCAAGGCCTGCATGTCCGGGCCGAAGAGGGACATCTGAGAGGTGGGCAGGTCCAGCAGCTGCCTCCTCTCCGCCTCCCTGATATTAGCCAGCCCAAGCCAAAGGTGCCTGGCCCGACTTGGGCTGCAGCCATGGAGCGGCCACCATCCACAGCTAGCGTCTGGCACATGCGCAGAGTCGCAGCCGAGGTGGTCCTCGCCTGTGACAGGAGGTCTCCACTGAGCGCCTGTCCAGAAGAGAGCGACATATCCAGGGCCCCCGTGATGAATGCCATGTTGTTAGTCAATGCTGCATTGGCATAACATCTATCCAGCATCGCCAAGACATCCTGTCCCGCTCGGAGGGAAGGAGAGGTCTGGTGCCGGGCCACACGGATACGGAGGGCTGCAGGGCCATGCGGACTGAATCCTCGATCACCGGTCCAGGACCAGTCCTGCCCGCTGCAGTATATGTCGTACCCCAGAGCAGGCCTCTTGGCTGCTAGGGGCTTAGGCCACTCACGTGTCGCGTAATGGACGAACGGGTCCATCCGCGGGCACAACGTGGGTCGCATCCTCCTCCTTCCTCGAGTGGTGGCACCCACCGAGGTGAAGTCCTCCACCGTCTGGATCCAGTGACGACGTCCGACGCCGGAGGGCGAAGGGAACTCGGACGAACAAGGAAGACATCTCAGAATGAAGTAAGTACTGTGGTAGATCTCAAACGGCGCCAGAGTGAAAGAGGGGGTGCGGCCTTGTGCAGGGGCATTTATAGAGGAGGGTGGCTGGTGATTGGAGCAAATTATTTTGATCTCTCTGGCGTGTGACCTGGGGGTCACGTGATATCCCACTAGCGAAGTCCTAAGGGACGTAGCACCATGACGTAGAAATGTCCGTTGTCTCCTTCCAAATGTTCCTGGAAATGCACAAACTTTTACTTATTTCCTTTTCCCGGTCTGGATCCAGTCCTTCTTTCTTTTCCCGGTCTGGATCCAGTCCTTTCTCTTCCGGGTCTGGGTCCAGGAAGCAGAGAGTTCCTGTTGTTGAGCCTCAGAGCGTGTTCTTATCTTAAACAACACGGCTCTGAAGGACCTTTCTCCTCTGCTCATGTCACTGAAACACTATTATGTAATGATAGGTTTAAACCAGGACTAAGACCGAGACCGGGACTAAGACCAGGACTAAGACCAGGACTAAGACTAAGACTAAGACCAGGACTAAGACTAAGACTAAGACCAGGACTAAGACCAGGACTAAGACCAAGACTAAGACTAAGACCAGGGCTAAGACCAGGATTTAAGACTAAGACCAGGGCTAAGACCAGGAAGAAAAACAGGACTATGACTAAGACCAGGGCTAGACCAGGACTAAGCCCAGGACCAGGATGAAGACCAGGACTAAGACCAGGACTAAGACCAGGACTAAGACCAGGACTAAGACCAGGCCCAGGATGAAGACCAGGACTAAGACCAGGACTAAGACCGGGACTAAGACCAGGACTAAGACCAGGACCAGGATGAAGACCAGGACTAAGACCAGGACTAAGACCGGGACTAAGACCAGGACTAAGACCAGGACCAGGATGAAGACCAGGACTTGGACTAAGACCAGGACAAAGACCAGGACCAGGAGAGAACATGTATCATGAATAAATGAGCAAACTGACCAATAAATAAAAATAATTCAACAATATTTTAAGAAAGCAGTTCTCTTGGGGCTAATTAGATCCAGGTCCAAATCCAGATCCAGGTCCAGGTCCAGGTCCAGGTTCAGGTTGAGATCCAGATGCACTGTAGGGAATAGTGTGGACATTTGGATACAGCCGTGTTTTTATTCTGAATCTGGAAAACAAAAACTTCCAAAAACGTTGTGTTTAATAAATTCAATTAAATGTTTTCTTGAATGGCCCTAAATAACAACAGTAGTTTCTCAGAGGACTTTACAAAACTGCTGTATAGCTAATTAGCTCTTGTGCTAATTTATGTTGACGCTGTTTGCTAATCATATGGACTAATATGTACTGTCCGAAAGTGAAATAAATAAATAAATGTGTATTGATATGAATTGGCATAAAAAGGACTTAGTATAATCCCAGGTTACACGGCTGGTTTCTGTCTCGGTCTTGGTCCATACCTGGTCTCAACACGGTCCCTCTGCAGCTCTCTTTCCTCTCCCACTATCTGGATCGTCTCTTGCTCTACACACATTCTTATCAGGACCTTTCACTTCACTAATATTGACCAACGCAGTGCGATAGCGTCAACACAAATCTCCATTACCACTTTTCCTGTTTTATCGTCGGCCTCTATCTCCTGTTCTCTGGAATCACACCCTGTATTTTCCCTGTTCTGGCGTTTCAAATATCTCTCCTTTCCACCTCCTTCCCCCTCCGTCCTTCGCACTCAGCTCGCCCCCCCTCGGCCTGGATGGGGGCTGTGAGCGGTGGGAACGGCGGTGCAAAGCGTGGCCTCTTGCACGGTGCGAGGTGTTAGGGGGATTGAGAAAAGTGGTGGGGAAGAAACAGCTGGATTTAATGCAGCGTTAAGGTCAGTGGTTGTTCAAACTGCACCTGCGAGCCGCTCAAAGGCAGCCCCCTCTGCTCCGCTGGACCTTTGCCTCCTGTCGGCACCTCCACCGGCCCAGGCCACCGCCGCCACCGCCACCACTCTCTGGTTCCCAGGGTCTAAATAAAAGTCAGTCACTAAACAATGGTCATGATACTTTTCTGTTTGTTTCATGAGGAAGGTATAAAAGCTGAAGAAAAGTTTTACAAAATAAGGATTTGAAAAAAGTTGAAAATGACGTCTGCAAATGAGCACAAAACAGCAGAAGTGGAAAAGTTGCATTAATGTTTATGTTGGCAGATTCAAAGTTCAATTGGATTAAATGTTGGTCAATTTTGCTCAGTAAAATTGTGTATAATTATTGTTTAGACACTTTTTAACAAACACAGTTAAAAAATGTCTATATCTTGGAATTTGCTAAAGATTATCCGCATTTTTTTTTCGGTTTGGTCAGATTTTTATGCCATAATGTTAGTAAACTGGGCCAACACTCCTCCAACACAGAAAACATAGAATTTATTTTAGTTTTTAGTTTTTGTTTTTACCATTTGTTAATTAAAGGGGAGAAAACACACACAAAAATATATTAATTAATATATGATTCTACACAAATTTGACAGTTCAATCAAACATACAGTATATATATCACTTTTAATTGTGAATCAATCAAAGAATGCCAAACTGTGAATCTCCCTCTGGCTCTAGAAATTCTCCATTTTAATAAATCTCATAAAGTTCTCAGTATTTTCTTGTAAAACTATTATTATTATTATTATTCATAAACAAAACAGGCCTCAGTCCAGGAACTTCATATCCACATAAACGCCTGGACAATGCAAAAGTCCTAATGTCGGCCTTTCAATAGGACAATGTCACAGAACTGTTGACCATAATGTTTCTGCAGCCTCACACTCGTCTTCATCCTCTTCATCCTCTTCATCCTCTTCATCGTCGCATCCACATTATTAGACTTGGCCCGGAGCATGAAGGTCGAACCAGGCCGAGTCCGCCCACGCTGCTGCAGTTCTGTTTGTGAATCACCTGCGAGCCATTGGTATGTTTTATTTTACTGATGCAGAGTGAAAGATTTGTCAGATTTAATGTTTTTATACGTATTCATTAAACAATATACTGTTTATATATATATATGTTGTTCCATGTTTTCCTCTCTGAGCCTCCCACTCTCCGTCTGCTCTGCTCAGCCTCAGAGACAGACACGGAGCAGGTTAATGACAACTCATAATAATTGTTAGAATGTGACGATTATTTATGCGTCCCACAGCGGGGAAATGTCAGTGTTGCATCACCGTTCACAGAACACACTATGATAACTCTGTACGTGTATATTTATGTATATAACATGTATAATTTGACTCATTTAGTTGGGTAGATGTAATAATGATGCTAATAGCTACCCTAATAACAAAACTACATTAGACAAATCCTAATTCATTCATTCATTAAAAAAATACTAAAGTAGAACAATATATACAATCTAACACAGAATAATAAGGAAGAAAATCTAAAATCTCCGACTTCAAATGGACAAACTCTGAGAAACTGCTGTATCTGTAACTTGTACTTTACCCACGTCCCAAAGGAGATGTTGACAAAACATTCAGTGCAGAGAAGCGTTCGAGGCTTATATTCAACAACATGTAATCCATAAATCAAATTCAACCTATAGATTGACCTATGGATTAATCTGGGACTAAATGTAGCTGTGAGAAAGCAGGATTAGACCCGGAATCACAAATCCACTCATCCCATCAGAATTAGAATATAGTGTCTCCCAGTCCCAGGGCCCCTCCTCCAACTGCCGTCTGTTCTGTGGTGCCTGCCAGGACCCTCTCGGTGTGAGTGTGTGTCATAACAGGACCCTCTTGGTGTGAGTGTGTGTCATAACAGGACCCTCTCGGTGTGAGTGTGTGTCATAACAGGACCCTCTCGGTGTGAGTGTGTGCCATAACAGGACCCTCTCGGTGTGAGTGTGTGTCATAACAGGACCCTCTTGGTGTGAGTGTGTGTCATAACAGGACCCTCTCGGTGTGAGTGTTCGCCATAACATCTAGACTAAACATATTGAAAAGTATTCAGTCCCCGCTAAGTAGGCGCTAGTAATAATAGTAATGATAATAATAATAATAATAATAATGATAATAATAATAATAATAATAATAATGATAATAATAATAATAATGCATTAGTTTTATAAAGTGCTTTTCAGACGCTCAAAGTCTCTTCACATGTCATTATTCATTCACGCCAAACACGGTGGTGATAAACTCCTGTAGCCACAGCTGCCCTGGGGCACACTGACAGAAGCGAGGCAACCAGTCTGTGCCATCGGCCCCTCCCACCACCACCACCATTTACACACACACCAGACTCATTCTAATGTGGGTTAAACCAGGCCCTGTCCTGCTAAAGCCTAGTTTATACTCGTGCGGCACGGAGCTTACAGAGGTGACGTGACGTCACTTGCGCAACGCGTTGGTCACCGCAAGGCCCTTACGTCGCCTGCCGCGCAGCATCGACATTTTCTAACTACGTAAGGATCGCCGCAAGGAAGCTCCGCTGTGATTGGTTCGTGTGAAGCGGCTGCAGCAGGGACATGGACGAGGCACTATGGAGCAGAGAGCTTCAAGCTTCGAAGGAACCAAAGGAAAAGTAGTTTGGGCTCAGAGCCTGATCTACAGGAGACTGTGGACTAGAGTTCTGTTGCATATCTAACATATATATAACTTATATCTAACATATATATAACTTATATCTAACATATATATAACTTATATCTAACATATATATAATTTATAAACTGTTCCTGTCTTTGTTTGAATCGTAGCTGCGTCTGTTCCATTTCTCCTGCTCTTATAAATTGTTCATGTTTGTCTCAGATATTTACCACTTATTGTTTTGCTGTTTGTGCTGAATACACTTTAATAATAACTATGTTTCCAACAAGAACTGTGTCTTTATTCACGTCACAGTTAAATGAGTTGAAACGATGAGTTTAGAACTATCACATAAACCTACAGTAGAAACACGTGTAATGATCTCAAACAGCTCGGTTTGTTCATGTTTTTGTTCTGAAGAGGAGAAAGTAGCAGCGTTAATGGGACCGCTTTGGTTTCTCAGGCAACTCCTGTGAGATCGCCATCATGTGGTTGGTTGTGGGATTACAACATTCTCCTCAAAACTCCGCAAGGAGTATTAATTAAATTGTGCTTGCGGAGGTCCACCGCGACCGCTAACGTAAGCAGCGCCGCGCAAGTATACACTAGGCTTTATATTGCTCTGATACGATCTGGCTTTTGCACACAGGTGTGGCATGGAAAGGAAACAGTGTCATTTTATTCACATTTATGGATTGACCGCAGCTGATTTTGTTGCTGTAGTTCCCTCTCTTCTCTGTGCAGGTGGATTCACACAGGTGCCACCTCCTGGAGCGGCCCATAGGCTCCGTGTGGTCCAGAAGGAGGGGAGGGACACAGGGGGAGGGGAAGGACACAGGGGGGGGGGGGGCACAGGGGTAGGGGATGGTCCGGGTAGTGCTCAGGGCCCTGTCGGCCTGGAGGTCTGAAAAAGTGGCCTCACCTGCTAAAAAAAAATTAAAAGGAAAAAATGTATCACATTTCACACTGTAGGCAAACCCTCTACTACTAGTACTACTACTACTACTACTACTATTACTACTACTACCACTACCACTACCACTACTACCAGTACTACCTTTTAAATAATCACAGTATTATCTAATCTGTTCCATCTTCTCTCTCTCTGCCCACTGCTTTTGCCTTTAATTCATAACTGATATTTTTGTGAATGGTTAAACAAATATGACGCAGTAAAAACCAGTACGTTCTAATCTGTTTCTTGTTACAGTGAAAGTGGGGCCTCTCTAAAGCAAGTCCTGGAACCAGTTGGTTTGGTTTCATACATACTGAAATTGAGCCAAAAAAAGAATAAAATGTGAAGTTATATTTTGTCTTCCTGTTGCGATATCGTCCAATAAGCAGCTCCCACACGTTCTGACGGGTGTGAATCCAGAGCGGTTGCAGACTGTTGCCTTAAGATCAGTATCAAAGTGGAAATATTTAAACCATTTTGAGAAAACATTCGTTCTGGCCGCCTGACAACACAAACTCCCGTCTGCGCTCGTGCATACAAAGGCTTCATTATCGTTGGAGAGACTTTCATATGTGTCACGCTACTACCTCCAGTTTGGAAATGAGCAAAGACCATAAATCAGGAAGTGTTCTGAGAGAATGACGTCTGAATCAGAAAGAGTTTCAACGTGGCTTTAATGTGTGTTTTTGCTTATTCTTGATATTAGGTAGATTTTTATGTCATGACTTATTGTTATTTTTACTTTGTATTGTTTGTTCCGAGAGTCAAAGCCATTTCCCAGTTTGTGACTTCTTGTTTCTCACATGGCAAAAAAAACAAAAATCTGATTCTCATTAACACTAGAACTCACAGAGCGGTCCGTTTGACAGATTTTTGTTTAACTTTTTCTGTCTCTAAAGCAATGTGACTCTGGTCTGTGAATGGGGCAGTATGAATAAAACATTAACATAACCAACATTCTGTGGCAGTTAAAGCCTGCTGGTCCTGGACTGGTCCTGGACTGGTTCTGGGCCAAGTCCGCTCGGTTTTACACCAGAGAAAGGACCATGATTACCATAGCAACACATTGTTTACTTGCAGCAGTCAGTATGAAGGCTTTCAATCAACTGTTTTGTCTGTATTTCTGTGAAGTTCACTCGTTTCAGCACTTATTAAAAGTGAATGAAGGTGAAGCTCTAATAAATTACTTACATTGAACAAATCTGGTGGAAAACAAAACGTTTTGCTTGGTTTTCAACAAATTCTTTTGGTTTGAATGGGTGAATGAAGTCAAAAAGTCGGCTCTCGCAGTTCTCATAGTGTCATCGTTCTGGGAGTCCGTGTTAATAAAATAAGACATAAAAGAAAATTCACAAATCAGAAAACAAGCTCCAGACAGAGACTGATCCATGCTGCTTTTAAATAATAAACACACATTATTTACATTAACGTATATATTTACAAACCCAATCCTCGCTGCTCGTCTTCATGCACCAAACATGAACCGGAGAGTCCTAAAATAATCCCATCTCCAGTTGGTTGTTCATTGTGGTGTTTATATCTCGTGGCTCTTCTCTGACCTCTCCTCGGCCGCTAAAGTGACTCATGTTTACATCTGTCTCTGCTGATTTGACCCTGGGGAGGTCTGTTCACGCTGCACCTGGACGCTTCAGCTCCAAACCACCTCCAGGACCCACCAGACCTAAAATAAGATCACAGAAAATGGCCTCTAATGATCCCGCTGTTGAATCCCTCACTTTGAAATGACGTTTGCATTTGTTGGGAGCTGTCAGCGAGTGCTAATGGAAACTGAATTATCAAAACTGTTTTTTTCCTCTATGTTAAGCAGGACGACACTAGGGAGCATTTAGAGCCTAATGTGAGTTAAGTGCCTTTGCTCGGCTCCTTCTTCTACAACACTAAAACTACACAGCGCCTTGTATCTGATCTATTCCATACGTACAGAGTCAGACTGTACAACAAACATGGACAAGTCTTCTGCTGCTGGACACATGAATTTCTCCAACAGGGGATCAATAAAGTGTCTGTCTATCTATGTCTATCTGTCTATCTGTATCTGTCTGTATCTGTCTGTATCTGTCTGTATCTATGTATCTGTCTGTATCTGTCTGTATCTATGTATCTGTCTGTATCTATGTATCTGTCTGTATCTGTCTGTATCTATGTATCTGTCTGTATCTGTCTGTATCTATGTATCTGTCTGTATCTATGTATCTGTCTGTATCTGTCTGTATCTGTCTGTATCTATGTATCTGTCTGTATCTGTCTGTATCTGTCTGTATCTGTCTGTATCTATGTATCTGTCTGTATCTATGTATCTGTCTGTATCTGTCTGTATCTATGTATCTGTCTGTATCTGTCTGTATCTATGTATCTGTCTGTATCTGTCGGTGTCTGTCTGTATCTGTCTGTATCTATGTATCTGTCTGTATCTGTCTGTACTGTATGTATCTGTATCTGTCTGTATCTGTCTGTATCTATGTATCTGTCTCTGTCTGTCTGTGTCTGTATCTGTCTGTGTCTGTCTGTCTGTCTGTCTGTCTGTCCGTCCACATAAACACATCTGATGCTACTTGTTTGTCTGCTTTAAATATTTTTGAAGCAGAAATCAGATGCTGTCGTTCAAGCAAAAAATAACGTCATTATTCTGTTAATATGTTTTAGAAGTAAAACCAACGTGGATTGAAAGACACGCAATTTTTTTCTAAATCTTTGCGTCTGGACTCGACAGCCGTCACATGTTTGTTTGAAATTACGTTTGCATTTGTGAGGAGCTTTCAGCGACTGCTAATAGCAATTGAATTATCTGTTATTTCTCTCTACGTTAAACAGGGCGACACTCGGGAGCATTTAAAAGCCTAATGTGAGTGAAGTGCCTTTGCTCCGAGCCCCATTTAAGACGTTCCAACAGTGTTTTCTCACACACAGTTGACTACACTGATGACAAGCATGCACACATGTCTGCAAAGGCTTTCATCAGACACAAGAAGGAGAAGAAATTAAATAACTTTACTAGATTTAACACATTTTACAGATTAAATGAAATGAAGTTTAGCTTGGTAAATTTTCAACATTGTTACAGATCAGATTCATTTATTTGCCATTTGCAGTAAAACCACATTGGAAGACATCCCCAAAAGCCCCCAGTGTGCACAAGACAGCTACATAAACAAAATAGGGTTAAAAGTACATAAAACCAGAAACAAGAGCAGAAGAAATAGTAGAAAGAGAGACTGAAAAGGAGTCGGCTGAAGCTAATTGTTATTTTGCCCTTTTTACAGTGTCATTAGTATGAGTGAATATATAATAGGATTTACAGAAGCAACTGTATAAACATCAACCTTCTGAGTTCATGTAGCCATCATGAATTATAGTTTTAAAAAATGTTTTCAAGTGGAAAAGTGAATGACATGATTTAAGTTCATCCGTGCATTGTTTCTAGAGATTCAGAGTGGATAAAGACCAGAGATTTTGAATTAATTAAGCCAAATAAAACCTCCTGTTTGTGATCCCCTCCCTCCCCTCATTAAAAATCCCTAGCTAAACTTTTCATTATTTAATAACAGCTAAATTGCTCCAGCGTTAACATATTATAAAGCTAGCAAATACACAAGATAAATCTTTATAAGAACGTAATTAAGGTTCCAAAATATACTCAACAAGAAATGAAAAGCATATCATATGGTTTTATCCGGGTTATGTGGCAGCATTTATGCGAAACACTGAAATTGCGTGTTCAACTACATTTCCCATGATGCGCCGCTTGTCGTGACGTCATAAACCGGCGCAAGGCTGATCTGGCGTTTGAGAGGAGGTAAATATCCGGACGCAAATCTATTTATTTAACGTTTCCACAGAGGAATCCAGCACTTTATGGGCTTGTGTGTTCAAGTAACGTTACGGTACTGGGTGAACTGAATCACCTTTTTACATTTTATCCATGAGTTAAGTCTGTTTATATCGAGATGCTAACATGCGGAGCTAATGCTAACCAAGCCAACCCCTGCTGTCCATCCCCGCTCACATGCTCGTGTCCCCCGCAGGTCTCTTGCCTCTGACCATGACTAAACTGGTGGAGTGGTTGGTTGGGGTCTCCCTGGTTCTGGTGGTCTGGGCCGTGGTGTCCTTCGACCTGCTGGAGCTGAGCCTGCCGCCCTCGTACCGGGAGGTGGCCTGGCCCATGCCGCTGTATCTGCTGGTGTCGTTCGGCTGCTTCTCTCTGGCCACAGTGGGATACAGAGTGGCCACGTTCAACGACTGTGAAGACGCGGCCAAAGAGCTCCGTGAACACATCAGAGAAGCCAAAGAAGACTTGAGGAAAAAGGGATTAAAGATGTGAAAGTTTTGCAGAAGTGACTGACGGGATGTGGGACTCCCCTGGACCAATGCTGTGCTGAGAATGTTACTAAAATGAGTGAAATAAGTATATTTTGTAAAGAGAGCTCGTATAATGTGATATCACAACTGAGCTGATGAGTAGTTTTCATTATTCCATGGACTGAAATCAATATTATTTGGTTTTCTGCTTCATTATGAGGACCCTGTTCTCAGGCAAAGATTCATATTTTGTTTTTCAGTTGTTCAACAATCCTTAACATAATTCTTACTCAAACCCATGAACGCAATGGGTGTAATTTGAGGTACGTACAGATATAGGTTAGGGTTTGGTTTGTTGTTATAACAAGTAAGAAAATGTATTTTTTTAAAGGGCAAAAGTCCTCAATGTGTTTTATGATGTTTCTGGTTGAGGGTCTGCTTTCTGCTTGTTTACTTTGACTAGTTTTCTTTGTTTAAACACTAAACTAAACAGCACCTTGTATCTGATTTATTCGATGCACATTTGCGATGAACAGATCTGACGTTACCTGTTTGTCTGCATTAAATATCTTTGAATGAGAAAGCAGTCAAAGTAAATAAGAAGCTGACGTTCAAGCAAAAAAAAATACCTTCATTATTTTGTTATGTTAAAGAAGTAAAACCAAAATCCGTTGCAAATATATGTGTCTAGACTCTGCAGCCGTCACATGTGTCACAGGGATGTTTTCTGTCGTATGTAAAAGTATGTAGAGATTTTTATCTGAAAACGTACATTCCTTTGTCCACTTCCTTCAGGCTGTTCTTTAGACGTTCATTAAAGGCTATTTTCTCATGTTATGTCCATGTGTTCTGTGTTGAAAAAGGGATTTTCACAGAGACAGATCAAGCATAATCTTAATGAATGAATATATATATTTAACCATAATAATAACAACCATATTTCTGAACATGTAGAATTGTTTACTCCAGTCCGATGTTCTTTTTGTTTATCTGATGTTGGTGAGTAGAGCTTTCTTTGTGTTGCTTCTAAAAGGCTGCTCTCATTTTCCTTCAAACAAAGCTTTGTCGAACCAAAGGTATCATTACACGGTTTCAAAATCTCCGTGTACCGAACAAAAGTATAACAAGTGTCTTTTCCGTCTGATATCAAGCCTCGCAACATCAACCCCCCGTGAATGTCTGCAAGCTGTTGCTGGAGCAGACCATGAAAGCCAACCTGTTATTTACCAGAAAATCTTCCACTTTTGGCACTTAGACCAAAGGCTCGTCTGTCTGCTGCTCTGCTCCGACTCGTAGCCACATGTGAAATGGTTAATCATTCTCCTTTGTCATTATCCGCCTCAAAAACTATCACTGAATTGAAAGTAACCGATCCGTCTGCTCTCACAGAAGGGGAGTGGTATTTATAGACAGTGGTAAACAAGGATTTGTGTTTTTATCCTTTTTGCCAGACTATAGAAGTGAGCTTTGTGCATTTTCCCTGTAGATATTGTTTATACGGGAAAAAAGGTAATCTGACATGAGATGACCTCATAAAGCGGGAGTATTTTGGCAACAGATGATAATGAAAGGGTAAAATGAAATTCCTACACAGCATTTTACGACTCTGACAATGCAGTGGAATTGATTTAACCCTTTAATGTTCACTCCTTGGAGAAAGTGGTTTCATTTTTGTTGTTGGAATTTCTAAGTTGTGAGAGCAACAATAACAAAGCAATTATTAACAGGCTTGGTTGAGATGCAGTTTGGAGGTAAAAGTGCCTAAAACCAAGTGATAGAGATGTCCGAATGAAAGACAGTGACTCAAAATGTGATCCTCAAAATGGTTGAGCAACACATTACAGGGTTAAAGCTCGGGTACCTGACTTTCAAACCTCAAACGTCATAGAATCCATGACACTAGTCGCTGGATCTGAAAAGAGTCACAAAAACATGCGTGTGTTTTTAGCCTGTATCACGTCAAGCTTTTTTCTTTTTTCTTTTTTTCTTTAAAGTATAATAAAATGTTACAGATCTTTCAGTAAAACATGTTAACATTCATATTTAATGATGAATGTGTGGACTAAAGGTTAAAGCATCACATTTAATAAATAGATAATGATACCTAAAAACAGATAAAAAGATAATTCTAAAAGTACCAAACAATAGTTAAGTACATAAGGATATTTCTTAATTTTTATTATACAAATAACACATTTTTTTCTTCAAAAAAATCTTCTAATGTCCGTCCGTCCGTCCGTCCGTTTTCTTCCGCTTCATCCGTTGCCTGGTCGCGGGGGCAGCAGTCTAAGCAGAGACGCCCAGACTTCCCTATCCACACACACCTCCTCCAGCTCGTCCGGGGGGACTCCAAGGCGTTCCCAGGCGTTCCCAGGCCAGCTGAGAGACATAGTCCCTCCAGCGTGTCCTGGGTCTTCCCCGGGGCCTCCTCCCGGTGGGACGTGCCCGGAACACCTCCCCAGGGAGTTGCAAAATAATAATAATAAAATAAATCTCTCCTGAACAGAACTTTAATGAAGAATAAATACTGGTTTATACGTGACGACAACAACAAACAAGTCCGAACCAAAAGAGTTTGTTTGAGCCTAAACTGGACGATAAAGAAGGATTGTACTTATATTTACAAATTTGTTAGTAATTAAAATTAAATCTTGGTTTTCTTGAGAACCAATTCAGTGTATCATGATCGCCATAGTGACATAATACCATCAATGCATCAATTTAGCCATAATACTTAAAAATGTAGACCCGTGTTTACATGAGGCTGTAAACAAAACACAACATTTCTGGCGACAATTTGACAATTTCGAGGTTTTTTACTTTGTTCACTCAATCCCTCAAAATGCTTCCAGACGGCAGATCACTTCTTCAACAACTCTGGAAAAAAGTCTGTTTTGGATTTGAAAACATTGGCCATTTGTGTCCACCTGCTGCTCCTGCTGAGTGCGAAGTGTGAGATTGAGGAGACCGGAGTGCGGAGGTCTGTCCCCGGTCTCTGCCTCTCTCTCTCTCTCCAGAATAAACCCTGGACACTATAACAAAAAATCTCAGACGTGCACTGACACCGCTGGGAGCAAATCCACCTCGACGGGCTGAGAACCGCGGTGCACTGACAAATGAACGGTTATGATTTCTGCTGCGAAGAATGAAAAAGACATGCATTTCCCCTGGCCTCTCCCCACCCACACTATTCACAGCAAAACCTCAGCACACACCGAGACATGGAGGAGATGGATGAATGCTCGGGTCTGATGTAGAGGCAGATGGAGCGGGCTGCGGTAATGATAGAGCCAGATGATGACAAATAAAGACTTTTCAGACAAGTCAAAACGTTCAAAACACAAACAGGAAACCGGAGCATGACTTGGAGCGAGATGGATGACCCCGATTTGGAGTCCTGATGGCAGCGTCCCAGAATGCACTTTAAACCGACACGCACACACACACACACACGCGCACATACAGAGGTGATTCCCTGCCCATGCCCCCGCTGACCTCGCCTCTACAGAGATTTTACAGCCACTTAAGAGAAATGCATTTGGATATTGTGCCAAAAGCCTTGCCCCGGTCTCTGCCGAAGCTATTTCAGTCTCAGAGTCAGACAGAAGATTTTAGAGGTGCAACGGTTCATCACTGATCCGTGATCCGTTCGGTTCAACGTCTTCGGTTCGGTACAGACGTGATCCGCGGTTTGATTTATGAAAAAAAAGTTGTGCGCACGTTGTTCAGTCCACACACAGCGCGGTCATTGCGAGCGGAGGAACGGAGATGCTTGAAAGCCCTGCGTCATTTAAATCCCCAGTATGAGAGCATTTTGGCTTCACTGTAACTACACTGATAATTAATATTCGACAAAACTGTCACGATGTGTAAGCACTGTGGCACAAGAAAGACATGAGTGAAAAAAGCGTCTCAACGACCACCTATTGTCGCGGCATTTAAGCAGCTCCTTTACGCACAGTCAGACCGGGCTAAAGTCAACTCTCCCGCGCATCCTCAGCTCAGCTCACGACTGACGCTTGGACGTCCCGCGGAACCTATAATAGATCCATGAGCGGAACCGCTCACTTCATCACCGCAGACTGGGAGATGAAAAGTCTGGCGCTGCAGACACGCCCCCTCTACGACAGTCACACTGTCACACAGCGCAGGTACTGACACAAGCAGCGGAGGAATGGAAGACAAAGGCCCAGTACTAATATCCCAGTCACAACTGATAATGCCAAAGATTAAATAAATGCAGTGAATGAGGCTGGGCCCAGAATGGACCCCCTCCTCGGGAGAATCAGGAAGGTGGTTTAATATATGAGGGTAAATATCCTCATAAAGTGCCTTCTTATGTTGCACTTTGTGTTGTTTTTCATTAATTATGTTAAATAGACATAATTGGATGGATGGAATATGCCATCCATCCATCCATCCATTTCCTTCCCCTTAATTCATTTCTAGGTCAGGGGGGGCAGTCAGAGCAGGTGCCGAGTCCACATGAGCTGTGTTTATTAAAAAGACAACACTTTTTTTTTGAAAAATGAACCGAAAAATGAACCGAACCGTGGCCTCTGAACCGAGGTACGAACCGAACCGTGATTTTTTCAAACCGTTGCACCCCTAGAAGATTTACATGAGACAAGAATGTATTGCGTTACGTTTACTGCATTATTAGCTTCATGCTAGTACACGGGATGTTGGACATAGGTTTGGCACTTTTGGTTCACTTTGGGGTAAAAATGCTTTCCTTGTGGACCTAGAAGGACCAAAAATGTGTCCACTGCATTATTCAAATTGAGCGTCTGTATCTTGTTTGTTTTGTTATGATGTATGAAAAATATAAGAAATAATCACTTTCTTACTAGTCACTTAAGCCATTTAACATATTTTTTTAAGCGGATCTGAGAAGCAGTATCTCCCAAAGTGAACAAAAATGGCAGAGAGCTACTCATTATGCAGTCGTAATTAAACTGTAATCTATGTAATAACTGCGGGATATTATGGACAACAAAATGTACCATAAGACTTTAGAACCCAACATTAATTAACATAATGAAAACATGTGTAGTTACAGTACCTTGCGGCCCCCTTGAACCTTTCAACATTTCGCCACATGTCAGGCTTCAAACATAAAGATATAACATTTTAATTTTTTTGTCATGAATCAACAACAAGTGGGACACAATCGTGAAGTGGAACAAAATTTGTTGGATAATTTTAAACTTTTTTAACAAATAAAAAACTGAAAAGTGGGGCGTGCAATATTATTTGGCCCCTTTACTTTCAGTGCAGCAAACTCAGTCCAGAAGTTCAATGAGGATCTTTGAATGATCCAATGTTGTCCTAAATGACTGATGATGATAAATAGAATGCTCCTGTGTGTAATCAAGTCTCCGTATAAATGCACCTGCTCTTTGATAGTCTCAGGGTTCTGTTTAAAGCACAGAGAGAACCATGAAGACAAAGGAACACACCAGGCAGGTCCGAGATACTGTTGTGGAGAAGTTTAAAGCCGGATTTGGATACAAAAAGATTTCCCAAGCTTTAAACATCTCAAGGAGCACTGTGCAAGCAATTATATTGAAATGGAAGGAGTATCAGACCACTGCAAATCTACCAAGACCCGGCCGTCCCTCCAAACCTTCATCTCAAAGAAGGAGAAGACAGATCAGAGATGCAGCCAAGAGGCCCATGATCACTCTGGATGAACTGCAGATAACTACAGCTGAGGTGGGAGAGTTTGTCCATAGGACAACAATCAGTCGTGCACTGCACAAATCTGGCCTTTATGGAAGAGTGGCAAGAAGAAAGCCATTTCTCAAAGATATCCATAAAAAGTCTGGTTTAAAGTTTGCCACAAGCCACCTGGGAGACACACCAAACATGTGGAAGAAGGTGCTCTGGTCAGATGAAACCAAAATCAAACTTTTTGGCCACAATGCAAAACGATATGTTTGGCGTAAAAGCAACACAGCTCATCACCCTGAACACACCATCCCCACTGTCAAACATGGTGGTGGCAGCATCATGCTTTGGGCCTGCTTTTCTTCAGCAGGGACAGGGAAGATGGCTAAAATTGATGGGAAGATGGATGGAGCCAAATAGAGGACCATTCTGGAAGAAAACCTGTTAGAGTCTGCAAAAGACCTGAGACTGGGACGGAGATTTATCTTCCAACAGGACAATGATCCAAAACATAAAGCCAAATCTACAATGGAATGGTTCACAAATAGACGTATCCAGGTGTTAGAATGGCCAAGTCAAAGTCCAGACCTGAATCCAATCGAGAATCTGTGGAAAGAGCTGAAGACTGCTGTTCACAAACGCTCTCCATCCAACCTCACTGAGCTCCAGCTGTTTTGTAAGGAAGAATGGGCAAGAATTCCAGTCTCTCGATGTGCAAAACTGATAGAGACATACCCCAAGCGACTTGCAGCTGTAATTGCAGCAAAAGGTGGCGCTACAAAGTATTAGCGCAAGGGGGCCGAATAATATTGCACGCCCCACTTTTCAGTTTTTTATTTGTTAATAAAGTTTAAATTATCCAATACATTTCGTTCCACTTCACGATTGTGTCCCACTTGTTGTTGATTCTTGACAAAAAATAATTTTTTATATCTTTATGTTTGAAGCCTGAAATGTGGCGAAATGTTGAAAGGTTGAATACTTTCGCAAGGCACTGTAAAATGGACTCAAAATGTCATACTGTAAAATCATGTGTAAAGATTCTGAATCCTTCGGGGAGCTACCTGAAAGCGGTTGGCGAGCTACTGGAGACCACAGCTGTAGAGAGACCACTTTAGAATATGAAATAAGCCTCCACATCTGCATATACACTGAATTGTCCAGAAGTAAAAGACAAAACAAAAGGATAGGGAAGTCTGGGCGTCTCTGCTTAGACTGCTGCCCCCGCGACCCGGCAACGGATGAAGCGGAAGAAAATGGATGGATGGATGGATAAAAGACAAAACAGAGTTAATATAAACTTCAGGAAGCTCCATATATTTCATTTTACTGAACGCAGCACTGACATTTTAAGCACAGACCACTTTAAGATGGGACCTTTAACTCAGAAGTGTCTCTCGTGCCTCTGCCCCCCCCACCCTCTGCCCCCCCACTGCCCCTGCCCTGCCCCTGCCCTGCCCCTGCCCTGCCCCCTCCCTCACCCTCGGCTTTACGGCACTCAGCCACAGGAATACAACATCAGTTAATCCGAGCGCTGCATAAAAGTAATGAGGCTAAAATGTCAGTCGTGGGTCAGGACCTGGCAGCGGGTCGTAAACACATGTCCTGACGCTTACTGCTCTCCAGGCTCTTGTTAGGGGCTTATAAATGCTGCAAATAGCTACACTGGCTCTCAGTGGCCCTCTGTAGCTCTCAGTGGCTCTCAGTGGCTCTCAGTGGATCTCAGTGGCTCTCAGTAGCTCTCAGTGGATCTCAGTGGCTCTCAGTGGGTCTCAGTGACTCTCAGTGTCTCTCTATGGCTCTCTGTGGCTCTCTATGGCTCTCAGTAGCTCTCAGTGGCTCTATGTAGCTCTCAGTAGCTCTCTGTGGCTCTCTGTAGCTCTCAGTGGCTCTCAGTGGCTCTCAGTGGATCTCAGTAACTCTCAGTGGCTCTATGTAGCTCTCAGTGGCTCTCAGTAGCTCTCAGTGTCTCTCAGTAGCTCTCAGTGTCTCTATGGCTCTCTGTGGCTCTCTATGGCTCTCAGTAGCTCTCAGTAGCTCTCTGCAGCTCTCAGTGGCTCTCTATGGCTCTCAGTAGCTCTCAGTGGCTCTATGTAGCTCTCAGTGGCTCTCTATGGCTCTCAGTAGCTGTCAGTGGCTCTATGTGGCTCTCATTGTCTCTCAGTAGCTCTCAGTGGCTCTCTAGGGCTCTCAGTAGCTCTCAGTGGCTCTCAGTTGCTCTCAATAGCTCTCAGTAGCTCTCAGTGGCTCTCAGTGGCTCTCATTGTCTCTCAGTGGCTCTCAGTAGCTCTCAGTGACTCTCAGTGGCTCTCAGTAACTCTGAGTAGCTCTCAGTGGCTCTCAGTTTCTCTTAGTGGCTCTCTATGGCTCTCAGTAGCTCTCAGTGGCTCTATGTAGCTCTCAGTAGCTCTCTGTAGCTCTCAGTGGCTCTCAGTAAATCTCAGTGGCTCTATGTAGCTCTCAGTGGCTCTCGGTAGCTCTCAGTGTCCCTCAGTAGCTCTCAGTGTCTCTATGGCTCTCTGTGGCTCTCAGTAGCTCTCAGTGGCTCTCAGTAGCTCGCAGTGGCTCTATATGGCTCTCATTGTCTCTCAGTAGCTCTCAGTGGCTCTCTATGGCTCTCAGTAGCTCTCAGTGGCTCTCAGTGGCTCTCAGTAGCTCTCAGTATCTCTCAGTGGCTCTCAGTGGCTCTCATTGTCTCTCAGTGGCTCTCAGTGACTCTCAGTGGCTCTCAGTAGCTCTCAGTGGCTCTCAGTGGCTCTCAGTAACTCTGAGTAGCTCTCAGTGGCTCTCTATGGCTCTCAGTAGCTCTCTGTGGCTCTCAGTGGCTCTCAGTAACTCTCAGTGGCTCTCAGTAGCTCTCAGTGGCTCTCAGTGGCTCTCAGTAACTCTGAGTAGCTCTCAGTGGCTCTCTATGGCTCTCAGTAGCTCTCTGTGGCTCTCAGTGGCTCTCAGTAACTCTCAGTGGCTCTATGTAGCTCTCAGTGGCTCTCAGTAGCTCTCAGTGTCTCTCAGTAGCTCTCAGTGGCTCTCTGTAGCTCTCAGTAGCTCTCTGTGGCTCTCAGTGGCTCTCAGTAACTCTCAGTGGCTCTCTGTGGCTCTCTATGGCTCTCGGTAGCTCTCAGTGGCTCTCTGTAGCTCTCAGTGGCTCTCTATGGCTCTCAGTGGCTCTATGTGGCTCTCATTGTCTCTCAGTAGCTCTCAGTGGCTCTCTATGGCTCTCAGTAGCTCTCAGTGGCTCTAAGTGGCTCTCAGTGGCTCTCAGTGGCTCTCAGTAGCTCTCAGTAGCTCTCAGTGGCTCTCAGTGGCTCTCATTGTCTCTCAGTGGCTCTCAGTGGCTCTCAGTGGCTCTCAGTAGCTCTCAGTGGCTCTCAGTGGCTCTAAGTAACTCTGAGTAGTTCTCAATGGCTCTCAGTTTCTCTTAGTGGCTCTCTATGGCTCTCAGTAGCTCTCAGTGGCTCTATGTAGCTCTCAGTAGCTCTCTGGGGCTCTCAGTGGCTCTCAGTAACTCTCAGTGGCTCTATGTAGCTCTCAGTGGCTCTATGTAGCTCTCAGTGTCTCTCAGTAGCTCTCAGTGTCTCTATGCTCTCTGTGGCTCTCTATGGCTCTCAGTAGCTCTCAGTGGCTCTCTCTAGCTCTCAGTGGCTCTCTATGGCTCTCAGTAGCTCTCAGTGGCTCTATGTGGCTCTCATTGTCTCTCAGTAGCTCTCAGTGGCTCTCTATGGTTCTCAGTAGCTCTCAGTAGATGTCAGTGGGTCTCAGTGGCTCTCAGTAGCTCTCAGTGGCTCTCAGTGGCTCTCAGTGACTGTCAGTGGCTCTCAGTGGCTCTATGTAGCTCTCAGTAGCTCTCAGTGACTCTCAGTGTCGCTCTGTGACTCTCCATGGCTCTCAGTAGCTCTCAGTGGCTCTATGTAGCTCTCAGTAGCTCTCTGTGGCTCTCTGTGGCTCTCAGTAACTCTCAGTGTCTCTCAGTAGCTCTCAGTGTCTCTATGGCTCTCTGTGGCTCTCTAGCGCTCTCAGTAGCTCTCAGTGACTCTCTCTAGCTCTCAGTGGCTCTCTATGGCTCTCAGTAGCTGTCAGTGGCTCTATGTGGCTCTCATTGTCTCTCAGTAGCTCTCAGTGGCTCTCTAGGGCTCTCAGTAGCTCTCAGTGGCTCTCAATGGCTCTCAGTAGCTCTCAGTAGCTCTCAGTGGCTCTCAGTGGCTCTCATTGTCTCTCAGTGGCTCTCAGTGGCTCTCAGTGGCTCTCAGTAGCTCTCAGTGGCTCTCAGTAACTCTGAGTAGCTCTCAGTGGCTCTCAGTTTCTCTTAGTGGCTCTCTATGGCTCTCAGTAGCTCTCAGTGGCTCTATGTAGCTCTCAGTAGCTCTTTGTAGCTCTCAGTGGCTCTCATTGTCTCTCAGTGGCTCTCAGTTACTCTCAGTGGCTCTCAGTAGCTCTCAGTGGCTCTCTATGGCTCTCAGTGTCTCTCAGTAGCTCTCAGTGTCTCTATGGCTCTCTGTGGCTCTCAGTAGCTCTCAGTGGCTCTCTGTAGCTCTCAGTGGCTCTCTATGGCTCTCATTAGCTCGCAGTGGCTTTCTATGGCTCTCAGTAGCTCTCAGTGGCTCTCAGTGGCTCTCAGTAGCTCTCAGTAGCTCTCAGTGGCTCTCAGTGGCTCTCATTGTCTCTCAGTGGCTCTCAGTTACTCTCAGTGGCTCTCAGTAGCTCTCAGTGGCTCTCTATGGCTCTCAGTGGCTCTCTGTGGCTCTCAGTGGCTCTCAGTAACTCTCAGTAATTCTCAGTGTCTCTCTATGGCTCTCTGTGGCTCTCTATGGTTCTCAGTAGCTCTCAGTGGCTCTCTATGGCTCTCAGTAGCTCTATGTAGCTCTTAGTGGCTCTCAGTAGCTCTCAGTGACTCTCAGTGTCTCTCTATGACTCTCTGTGGCTCTCTATGGCTCTCAGTAGCTCTCAGTGGCTCTATGTAGCTCTCTGTGGCTCTCAGTGGCTCTATGTAGCTCTCAGTGGCTCTCAGTAGCTCTCAGTGTCTCGATGGCTCTCTGTGGCTCTCTATGGCTCTCAGTAGCTCTCAGTGGCTCTCTGTAGCTCTCAGTGGTTCTCTATGGCTCTCATTAGCTCTCAGTGGCTCTACGTGGCTCTCTATGGCTCTCTATGGCTCTCAGTAGCTCTCAGTGGCTCTCAGTGGCTCTCAGTGGCTCTCAGTAGCTCTCAGTGGCTCTCAGTGGCTCTCATTGTCTCTCAGTGGCTCTTAGTGGCTCTCAGTGGCTCTCAGTAGCTCTCAGTGGCTCTCAGTAACTCTGAGTAGCTCTCAGTGGCTCTCAGTTTCTCTTAGTGGCTCTCTATGGCTCTCAGTAGCTCTCAGTGGCTCTATGTAGCTCTCAGTAGCTCTCTGTGGCTCTCAGTGGCTCTCAGTAACTCTGAGTGGCTCTATGTAGCTCTCAGTGGCTCTCAGTAGCTCTCAGTGTCTCTATGGCTCTCTGTGGCTCTCTATGGCTCTCAGTAGCTCTCCGTGGCTCTCTGTAGCTCTCAGTGGCTCTTTATGGCTCTCAGTAGCTTGCAGTGGCTCTATGTGGCTCTCATTGTCTCTCAGTAGCTCTCAGTGGCTCTCAGTAGCTCTCACTGGCTCTCAGTGGTTCTCAGTGGCTCTCAGTAGCTCTCAGTGGCTCTCAGTGGCTCTCATTGTCTCTCAGTGGCTCTCAGTGACTCTCAGTGGCTCTCAGTAGCTCTCAGTGGCTCTCAGTAACTCTGAGTAGCTCTCAGTGGCTCTCAGTGGCTCTCAGTTTCTCTCAGTGGCTCTCAGTGGCTCTCAGTGGCTCTCAGTAACTCTGAGTAGCTCTCAGTGGCTCTCAGTGGCTCTCAGTTTCTCTCAGTGGCTCTCAGTGGCTCTCATTGGCTCTCAGTAGCTCTCAGTAGCTCTCAGTGGCTCTCAGTGGGTCTATTAAGAAACACTATCCATAACGCTGTGCAGAGGAGTGGACATATTCTAGCAGTCCCCGGCGCTGGGGGGGGGAGCATCCTGATGTGCGTCTGCGATAGCGAGGTCTGGGTCAGATTTGGAGATAGAGTCCAGCTGGTCCAACTGGTTCCTGTCTCTGGGTCACATGGTTCTTTTTTCCACAGCTTTTTAGAGAGTGAGGGACTGCCTTTTCTGCCGCGACGGTCTCAAACAAATCACCAAATTATTCTTATTGTTTTAAGGCTTTTTTTGTTTGACATTTATACTTGCTTCTAGATTATGCTAAAGTTGGAGATTTTAGATTGGCATCCTTGTCATGCTAAAGCTAGAGATGTATTATTTATGCTAAATTTAGAGATTTTATTCTATTTTATCTTATTTTCATAGAGAGTTGCTGTACATTTATCTTGTGCTGTGTGCTCCTCTTTCCTACTGTTCTCTACCTGCTGATGCAACACTGGAATTTCCCCACTGTTGGACCATAAAAGATCTCTTACCTTATGTTTGATCCAGCAATTTTTGGTTTTCTGTCCTTTTTTTATCTCTCCACAGACAGCTGGTGTTGCTTCTGGATAATCCATATTGTCTGCTGTTTTATGTCCTGTATTTGAAAGTACACACCAAATCCCTTCTTCCATTCGTGATGCAACTAAAAAGAAACGTTTCCGATGGAACACGCTGCTTCAATGTGATTTAAAAAACAGCACAATATTCTTTTCATTATCAGTGAGACATGGATCTTCTTGTTCCTCCTTGAAGTCGCACAATACGGTCATTGGCAAAGTTTATTGCAAGATATCAACACAAAAACCACTCAAGGACTTATTTTTTGTGTGGTGCTAAATTCCAATCTCAATGAAACAGACCTTTTTCATCTGGACAAAAGAATGTGACGCCTCATGTAGGGAGCAAGAGGAGAATGCACAACAACTACAGATGCACCGATACGATACTGGCTTGGATTTGGTTGGATCTGGAATCTGTTTGAGGCGACAGTGGTTCAGTTGGTAGAGCATTGGCCTTTGAGCCTGAAGGTTGTGGTTCCAAGCCCATCACGAAACCTACTCCACCGACTCCCATTGATGTCTGCTGTCGATGGGTCCCTGGGCAAGACACTAAACCCCACTTTGTCTGAAGCCCCCACTGAAAGATCAAGGCTATGCTCTCACCGACAGAGCAGCCATTTGCCTGTGGACTCAGCACCTGCAGGAGGATCAGTGAGGGGCTGGATTGAGGGGAAGATGTAATTTTGATGGAATAACTGATAGAGCTGATATTAGCCCAGAATGCCATGCACAGTAGATTCACCTTTTATTCAGACTGTACCAACTCAATTGGAAAAGAAAGTACATTTTGTCCACATACAAGCCGCAGGTATTCATGTTACTGCTAACATGCTACTAGCTAATACAGCTGAACAAAGACGGCAGTTTTAACTGGTCATGACATGATTTAATGTTGAAGTGTTTCCTCAACCATTTAGATCACCCTTTGAGTCACTGTATCTACCTGAAGCTTGGAACTGAATTCTTCCTCATTGGGGCATCTCGCACTTGCATCTCCCCTGTGTCAGCTCTATCTGCTTTCCCTTCCTGCACACCAGGGGGAGCTCTAACAAAATAACAATACATACACTGCCGGCCACATCACCGCAGAGTAAAGAGCAGCAGCTACAGTCCTGCAAGAACTACAATCTGAAAGTAGCATCATCCTTTGTTTTGTGTATCATAAATGTTTGTATTGCTGTGACTATGTTGTAAAGTGACCATGTGTGTTTGGAAAGGCGCTTAATAATAAAATGCATTGTCAGTATAATTAAGTATGATTAAGTATGATTGATTGCACAAATGTAAATGAGATACAAATGCTAACAGCAGCTCCTCACTGGTATTGGTTTAAATCGGGTATTGCCGGATGATGAAGCAGAAGTATCGGGATCTGGATTGGAACCAGAGTTGTAAAGCTGGATCAGTGCACCCCTGTCAATAACTATATATATATTAAATACTATACTGTATATATTGCCGTCTCTGACATATGGACTGTGACCGAGTGTCTCCTGTGATATACCTTGGGTTTTATGTCTGTCTTTTAGCTTCTTTACGTTCTTTGTGTGCAAGACAAATTCCCCAATAAAGGTTTCATTCATTTCAAGACACCCTTTCCCTATTTGCTTTGCTCCGTCGGTCGTTTTTAGCCCTTTATTTCCAAACACGTCTCTCTTGTGCCTCCGTTGTTGACTTGGTTTCAGTCAGAACAGCACTTCACATTTACAGCGGGGGCTCACCCTTTCACACCAACCTCTCACATTTACTCAAACCTGGCTTCCCCGCTGAACGACCAGCAGAAGTGTATATATCTGTGTGTTTGTGACGCAGGCCTCTCTTTGTCTGGGGTCAGGCAGGTTAAGAGCTCCTGTCCCCAAGCCCAAATTTACGACCCCTGCCTTTAGAAAACACTGAGGAGTTGTGTGAATCGGGCCTGGCACCACAATTTGGCGTTACAGCTGTTTTTACGGTCACGGCAATTCAATCCCCTGGGATCACAAAGACTGGATGAAGAAAGAGGACAGCGTCGGCAACAATGGTGGGACTTGTTTGGCGACAATAGGGAGATAAAGGTGAAGGTATCGGAGCCCGGAACAAACAAGACCGGGATCTGAGCCAAAAAGGATAAGGCTGACAGTGCTGTTCCTCTGAGTGAATCTAGGTCTTTTACCGAAGCATTTGTGTTGCATTTTAATCCAGCGGAGCAAGGACTGTATAACTTATCTCACTCCAGCGACTCACTAATGCACTCTGGGAGTTTTGGAGTGTCTCTTAAGCAGCGGTCAAAACTTTCCCTCTCTGTCAGCTACTTTTTTGGGAGCAATGTGGCGGAATGCAACTTCTTCAATGTATAATGGATCATGGTCATTGTGTAAGATATGTTCAGAAACAGATTCAGTTTCCTGCATATGAAAAAAACACACATTTTTGCACAACAGACAACACAACACAAAGGTTAGGGTTAGAGCTATAAGCATACATGATCACACGCATTAAAACGAGGAGATAAAATTCTTCACTTTTTTTGCACAGCTAAGCCTGGATTTTAACATTGTCAAGATGAAGCCTGTCTCACATTTTCAGGAAAACGGTTCCAGATTTTAGCTGCCTAAATCTGAAATGCTGCCCCCACATTGGAACGCATGGGAGGCAGAGTGACAGAAGTGAGGCAACCGCTATGTGCCCTCAGCCCCTGTACACACACACACACATGCACACACACAAACACATGTACACACACAAACACATGTACACACACACACATGCACACATACTAGCCTGCTTTGTGTTCTGGGAAGATGGTTTTGGGTTAAAATCCACTTCCAGACATTCTGTGTGGACTTTATATAAATATGATGCCTCGGTTTTTTTTATAGCGCTTTTCTGGAAACTCAAAGTCTCTTCACATGTCGTTATTCATTCTCTCCAAACACGGTGGTGATAACTACTACTGTAGCCACAGCTGCCCTGGGGCACACTGACAGAAGCGAGGCCACCATTTTGTGCCATCGGCCCCTCCCACCACCACCAACCATTGCCCCACTGTGGCACCTGCTGTTCCCAGAGGTTAAGTGTCTTGCCCAAGGAAACAACAACAGCAGACATCAGTGGGAGTTGGTGGAGAAGGTCTTGTGATGGGCTCGAACCCACAACCTTCAGGCTCAAAGGCCAATGCTCTACCAACTAAGCCACTGTCCCCCCTTAAGTTTGCATGTTCTTCCCACGTCAGTGTAGGAATCCTCCAGGAGCTCCGGTTTCCTCTTATCAACACTTCTGGACATTGGTCTCTGCCTATGGACTAATACCATACGTTCTCTATTCTTTGGGTTTGTTTGATTCTCTGATCTGTGTCGGCGATTTCAACGGTTTTGTAAAGTTCGTCCGTCCTGTTTCTCCTGTTTGTGACTTTGCCTCCGTTACTGTGTGGAACGCCAACTAAAAATCTCTTTGTGACTCAAAAACAAAAACATTGTATAAATAAGTATTACTAACATACAAACTCTAGTCTTGAATAAAACTAAAATGAGATAAACTTCTTTAAAGACCTGTGGGTGAGTTCGCTGGATCAAGTTACAATTCTCCTCATTTCTCAAACTTTACATGGACTTTCTAACTTAGGCAAATACAAAACCAGATTGGAAAGTCTCTGTTCATTTTCATGTATCGAGCTCCAGCTTCATTATTCCCGCTTGTTGTGGAGGGATCGCAGACCCTGAGTCCATTCTTCCAAATGTTCTGTACTTTTGCTTCAGGCAGTAGAAATACTCTTGCCAAGGAAAAATGAATACCCCACTGGATAAATGATTATAGCATTATCTGTGTTGTTGCTTTCTGTACTTGCTAACCTTGGCCTAGTTCCCATTCATTCGGCTGTTATAAAAGACTTCATTCTCAAAAGCAGAAATGGGTGAGTTCTTCTTACAGCTAAAATCACCCAAAACACCCTCTAATTTCTAACTTTATTATGCAAAAACTAGAGATTTTACAACATTTTATCATAGAGTTATTGTTATGTATCTTGTGCTGTGATTTTAAATGACAAATATACCAAAAAGACCCTGTTCCGACTGGGATTCGAACCTAAAACCTTCTAGCTGAGGTGAAAAAGCGCTAACCACTCAGCCGCCATGCCACCCTGTTCTGTAACTGGTGATGCAACACTGAAATTTCCTCACAGTGGGACAAAAACACATCTCTTAATCTTAAAATCCCACATGTTTATCTAACCACAAAAAGTCGGCCATTTTGAGTTTCCAAAAATATCTTTTATTTCACATGAAAATTTCACATTTAGCATATTTTTCAAACAGTATCATATAATCTTATGTAAGCTATGTACATAATATACAATCTTAATTACACATGTACAAAAGTAACAAGAATTCATGATTTAAAAAACAATGGTAGTCGTCCACTGTGTGTCTGTCAGTGTGGTGTGGTGCTGTGTGGTGCTGTGCGGTGCTGTGCTGTGCTCGGCAACTTGGACCGAAGCCGCGTCCAAATATAGTCCTTGACAAAACAACATCTGATTTAGCTTGATTTTGTGAACATAAGAATGGGTCAGAGAGCACCGTAGCACACACGGGTTAGCTTCAAGATCATCCATGAGCCAGTTTCTTTTTTGCAAAACATGGCAAAACTCCAGCAATATGAGAAGTCCCGCCTCTCACATCAATGCCGTATTTGCTTTTTTTGGCAGCAAAACAAAACCGCGCCACATTTTTCCTCCTTGCAAACATATACAAGGGCGGAAAACCAGTAAACATTTTTTTTTAAGAAAGCTTACTATTTACAGTAAAACAGCTGTTATAAATTATCTTCACAGAAATGTACACAAAAACGCACTGTGGCACAAAGCGGTTGACGTCACCGCTCGAGGCAGAGAGGACTCGAGTGGAGCTACAGCAAAGGTACACGACCAAATCCCTTTGCTACGTCTGGAAAAACACCGGGAGATGTCGATAGTTTTACACGAACAGCACAACCAAATACGCAATTCACAAGGGTGGAAACGTGAACCGGTTTTTGGATCCAAACCAGAATAAGCTGCGTGTTTGTCGGCCATCTTGGAAAAACTAAAAATAAATGTCTCTGTCAGAAACTACTGTCACTTTCACAAGAATAGCCTTGTCTTGTCTTCCAGTTTCGTAGCTTTTCCAAACTCCGTGACCGCTCGGCTCCCACGTGACCAGCACTGGGCAAAGGCAAAACCGCCATCTTGTTTTTAAGTCAGTGGTTTAATCCCCTCCGAACTTCATGTCTTCATAGTGAGTCCCTGAATAAGTCTGTAAACAGCAGTGTCTTTGTCTCAGTGTAGGAGCAGTAGTAATAATGAGAAGGGAACGAGTGTGGAGACGGCGGACAGCGACGTTGTTGCGATGGCCGCGTTGGTCCGAACGCTTTTCTGCACGTCCGGGAAGATCACCACCGGGTCGTCTGCTTGAATAAAAACAAGAAAAATATGTGTAAGTATCACGGCGAGAAGTCGACATATCTGTAGTATTTATATTTTAATCAGTGTGGGCGGGTTCTGGCTCAAAAAGGTCCATGAGCTTGTGCGCTGACATGTCTGTAATCTGGCTACTTGTAGGTGGGGGTGTACCCGGAAACAGAAGTACCCAATGAATTCTTATGATGCCTTTTTTCCTTTAAAAAATAGCTTTTCAGGACGGTCAAAAAATTGCTCTTGACTAAAAAATATGTTCCAGATGCTGTCAATGCTGAGGCTAGTATTTTTTCTGGACCAGTCTAGTTTAGCCGCTGTGGACTTTTGAATGCACTTGTTAAATGAATGGGGCTCGTGCAGATAATGCCTTCGCAAATGCGGTTTTCCACATTTTCCTGAGGGAGGGGCTGCCGGCGGCCATTCTGAGAGATAGGCCTCACTACATCCGTTAATATTTACAGTCAATGATTTTAAGGCCCGGGCTACAAACACGTCGGTCACACGTGCAGCGACTCTGGGCTGTTTTGAGCTCTGTCCATGTTATAATCCAAATCTTATGCTACGAACTTCCCAAACAAACACATCCCGACTCTTTTCTGCCCAAATGCAACTTTTTCAGACTTGGTAAATGCCGAATTATTGGACCATGGATCACCGATAAGTAGATAGTCTCAGGATCACGTTTAGGGTCCAGAATGAGCCGAGGGAGATCAGACAGGGCTTGATCTTGGGCCACAAACCTGCAGGCAGTCTGTTGGAGGGGTTGTGGACGCCGCCCCCTGCCCCGGCTGCTGCTGTCCCGCCCGGGCTGACTTTGGCCACTCGAGCCTCTTTGGAGCCTGGGGGGAAACAAAGCAGCATGTGACTCTACTTAACCTGAGCGCCGTGAAACGTGTCGTGGTGAAGGATAAAGTGGGGAATAACGGAGGCACAAAAACATTCACGCTCTTTCTACACAGATGTTTTGAGATGTTTTAATAAGTCTTCCTAAACTTCTCCGTTTGATTAGTGCAATTCATCAAGGAGAATGTTGTTTTGCCAAATGTTAAGTATTTGGCAGTGTCTGTGAATCTGGATTAGTAAGAGAGGTTTTGTTTGATGCTAAAAGAGTTTTGATCCAGCGATGATCAAACCGCACTGCTGTAGTCACTTAATCATAATGTATCGTGCACAAAAGATAATTTATTTTAACATTTTTAACATGTTTTCTACACTTCCTGTCTTTTTGCCCACCCTGTGATTCTGTATGTGCCAATGTGACATGTGTATTTCTTCACTGTGAGATTAAAAAAGCAGCTTCGTTATGTCTTGTGTAGTCTTCTGCAAATGTTTTTAAAGTAATGAAGCTGTTTTTTAAATGTAGAAAGTGAAAATATTTGGGTTTCAAAGTTAAAATTAAAATGTTGTCAGAAAAATTACTTTTTAACTTCTGGTCAATAATCAGGTGAAGTACAGTTTCCTAAAGCAGGGGGACCTAACTTTTTGCTTCATAAATAATAGTTTAATGTATTTTAGGAACCGATCAGACCGCAACAATATTCATCTCAAAGAAGATGTAAGAAAAAGCCATGTCCGTCACTTCTCTATGAGCTGAGATCTGATTGGCTGAGATCTGATTGGCTGAGAGAGGGAGGTTCTCTCTTTTTCACTTTTCAGTCAGAAATAGATGTGACAGTGGCCAAAAATGAAATGATATAAAAACAACTTTTGAGTGACAGGAATAGTTCGTGGATTTCATGACAAGGTTTACATTTTATTGGACAAGCTTTAAAAATGAATTATCACCGCTTCAAGTGAAAAAAAGTCACTTACCACCTCTGCTCATGAACCCATATTGTGATTTTGAGTCTGGGTATATAACAAATTGTTTACAGTTTATTTTAGCTATTTTAATTGTTTTATTTTTTATTTTTCTTGTTTTTTTTATCTTATTTAAATTATTTTTATTTCTATTTAATTATTATTATTTTTTTTTATTGAATATTTTTTTTATTGTTTATTTTGTATATTTAAACATCTTACTTTTATCTGTGCAGCACTTTGCAAACGTGCTTTATAAAACATACTAAATGTATATGTGTAAATACAGTGGATTGGGTCTCCGTCTATGACATCATCAACACGAGACACTCACCGTCCGTTGCCACGACGTCCACCCGCAGTCGCAGACAGTCCTGTCCGTGATGATGCAAGGGTTTGGCTGCGAAGGAGAAAACAACATGTTAAAATCTCAGACTAATGCACTTATCCCGCACCCGGCCCCTTAATCCAGCACCGGCACTTGGCGGCGGCAGACGGCGGGACAAAGATTCAGGAGGACCATCTGTGCCCGAGAGTGTCCTCTGTCCTGCTGCGTCCCTAATAGACGGCGCTGCTCACTTCTGCGGCCGTGGCGTTGGCAGAGGAAACACCAAAGCGCTCGCCAAAAACCGGGACCAGAGTCTAACGGCCTCGGAGCGCGCCAACAAGTGCTATCATGTCCCGACAAATCAACAAGCACCTCACTCTGACCTAATTACAGGCCTGGTTAAGCTCGGCACCTGCCATTACTGCCCTAACACGGTTATAAGCGCTTCTTGTTTTTGGCAAAGGTTTTATTCATTTAAGTTTGAGAAATTGCCACATTTGGTTTTATGAACTCGGGTAAAATGCAGAGAATGCCCAAAACCAAGATATGGAAATGAAACAAATTCAACATTTGTCTTGGATGTGAAAGGTACTGTTT
>OZ035838.1:37327328-37374828 GCA_964034765.1 Knipowitschia caucasica | reverse complement strand
TGCATGTGTTAGCTGCGGGTTTTCGCTGCGTGTGTCGGCTGCGTGTGTCGGCTGCGTGTGTCGACTGCATGTGTTAGCTGCGTGTGATAGCTCTGTGCATTAGCTGCATGTGTGCGACGCTAATGCAACGAGGAGCAGACCGATCACACGAGTAATGGTATTTGAGCGGTGACAAGCACAAGGCTCAAAAACTGATTACAAATCGATCGGCCGCGTGCCTCAGTACAGCGGGGAAATCAGGAAGTGGAGCAGGCATGCGGGTTTGCACTAAAATGCACATGGCGTGATTTGCAGAGAGCCTGAGCATAAATATGGTTGAAAGTGGCGCATGTGTGTGTATGTTTTTGAGTGCATTGATCCAGGAGTCTCCCGTCTGAAGCCGAAGAGTGAGACAGAGGTCCTGATCAGTGTGGGTATGTTTTTAAAGTGCGGTGTTATTTGCATGACTGAGATTTTTCTTTGTAGGATGAATATATTTGTGTCAATTGTATGGAAAACTGTTGTAATGGCCACATATTTTAAAAGAATACATTGTTTTTTTTAATAAAAGAAAGGATTAACATAGAATGAGTGAATCAATAGTGTGTCTGTTTTGTGCATAGACTGTAAATATTAACGGACGTAGAGAGGAAAATGTGAAAAAAGGCATTTGCGCATGCGTTAGCTGCTGCATGAGATCCATTCATTTGACGAGTGCATTCAAAAGTCCACAGCGGCTAAACTAGACTGGTCCAAAAAAATAATCACATACTCCCTTCAGCATTGACAGCCTTTGGAACGCGTTTTGGCCAATTCTGTAAAGCCGTTATCGAGAGCACAAAAGACGCCTTACAAAAGCATTGGGTAATTCTGTTTCCAGGTACACCCCCACCAGCCCCCACTGGTTGATGGCATGGTTTGGAAGTAGTTTTTTCTTTGTAAGACCAAGCTTTTTGTACCACATTTTTTGGAAACTACTAAAATCGCTTGTGTCCGATGTTTTGCCTGAATCTAAGTCGGCCTCAATTTATGCAAAGTCACCATTTTGTCTTAAAGTCTCCCTAAAATCTCAGTGTTGCCTGCACTCAGATCGACCAGACCTCATAAACTGCACGAGTAAAAGAGGTTTAATTAAGGATTACTTGACTTCTCTGATACATTTTTTAAAGCTGAGGCACCTAACTTTCAAACCACACAAACTAGAACTATGTAATAAAATACATACAAACTTTCCATCACTCGTTTTCACATGAATGTATTTTTTGGCTTTTTCAGACAGAAAAGTGAAAAAGAGAGAACCCTGCCAATCAGCTCTCAACCAAAATATGCAAATTCAAACGACTTCTTCTTCTTCTCCTTTGCCTAAACACGCTTACTTTTGCTTTAACATTACAATTTCCTCACTCAAGTATAATCCAAGCCTGCTCTGCTACACTTACGATCTCACACAAACACACACAAATTGACTCAAGAGGAGCAGAGGGGTAAAAATAGTTAGTTGGACATGTGTTGGAAGCAGTCATTAGGGTCAGAAGGGACCGGTCTGGTCGTCATGAGACCTGTCATTACAGAGACAGACAGTCAGGCTGCCTCTCGCTCCGTCCCACCCGCCTCTCCTGAAGATACACCCTCTGCACCAGGCCAAGCTTAAGTAAACAAACTGCCTTTTTTCTCCTGCTTTTTCACCCAAATCAAACTGTTAAAACATGCATCACACACTCGCCATATATTCTGCCAGATGGTGGAATCTAATTTGAGGCTGGAATCACAGTTGGAACCAAATGAAATGCTAGTATTAGATCGTTTTATAAGTGGGAGTGTAGTGTAACTGATTGGATGTGATTTCTGCATTTAGCAGTGGGGGCGGGTCCCGGATCAAAAGTGGCCAAAATGACGTGCGCTGACATGCTGCAATACCACCCCGGGCCTGTGGGGGTGGACCCAGAAGAAGAATTAGCCAATACAAACATATAGCATTAGCAGACCTCTGGAAAAGGCCTTTACAGGATGGTCCAAAAGTCGGCTCTTGGCCCAAAGCTCCGTTCCACATGTGTGTCAATGCTGAGTGTTCTGGACCAGTCTAGTTTAGTCGCTGTGGACTTTAGAAGTCACTCGTTTAAATGAATGGAGCTCATGCAGCTGACGCATGCACAGATTAGTTTTTTCACATTTTCCAGCCCCCGCGGCCATTTTGAAACTGCCCATAGGCCGCGGAGGTTGTGGCACATTAGTTAGAACGGCGGAGATAGGTTAATATTTACAGTCTATGGTATTTAGTTTTGATTCTAAAGCCATATTAATCTCTCCATTCATCGGTTTTTCAATGCCTTTTTTGGGGGATTTTATGCCAAAAGTCTTGAGTGAGGGAGGTTTAGGTCAGATATATGATGTGAGCTTTTGCCACGCCCTTTTTTTTTGTTGACGGATCGATCGACTGGGCCTGGTTTAGTCACAGAAGTAGTAGTTTTGATTGTATAGCAGTCTGTTTGTTGTTTTAGAGAAAGTTTTTGTATTTAGGAGGCTAGGAGCAGTATAAGAAGTATGGATTGTATGGATTAACCCTTCAGGCGTCAAAGTAGCCCATAAATCAAAGCATTTTCTCTGTACTATTTTCTCTTAAATATTATTATATAGTTATCATAAGTGTGTTTAAGTACATATTATTCTACAGGCTACAGCGTCTGTCTGCCTCACATCACATTTCTGAAAAGGAAATCTGTCGGGTAAACTTTTTGAAGTAGATTTTCAGAAGTTTTCAGAAGAGAAGAAATTACCTCCACTTTTAAAGACTAAATATTGCGTAATCATTTTAACATCTCCTTCACCGTTTCTCCTCCTGGTGTCAAAACAAGCCACGGCCCAGTCCGACTTGCTACTTATCACATCTCAAGGCTTTTGGCCACAGAGGTCAGACTGAACTCCACATAACTGAAATAACCTCGGCGCTCTCATTAACCACGCCGGGTGCCAGGTCCAACAAGCTCTAATCCCATTTTGTGCCAGTGAGAAATGCCAGATATGCAGACAATTAAAATAACTACTCCCATGTTTATAAGCCCCGGCCTTATCTGTGCCCTCCTGGCTCCTCTTTCACTTATATGAGTTTATCTCCGGGGAATAGTCACGAAGGTATTTGAGCTTTTGTCCCCCCCCCCACACACCCCCACACACACCCCCGACTGGGCCCGGCCTTCAGGGGGGGCTAGTGCTTTCTTCTCAGCCAAAGTCATCTCTCAACAGCCTGCAGCGGTAGCACGCCGCCAGCTAAGATATACACTTCCCCGTAATTCCCATCCATCAACAGGCTCAAAGCAGATACCTCGACCCGGGTTTCTCAAAGTGTGGGGCACGGGGCGAGGGTGTCTAGGGTTGGTCTTGGATTCAGGATTCATGTAGACCTGTTTAAGTCCTTTTCTAGTCCAAGGTTTACTTTGGGATCTAGTGCAATGTGGGCAGCTAAGTATATTTTTGAGTATTTTTTGCGCTGTCCGGTCTAACATCTTGTACCTAAAGTGAGTAAAGAAATGTTATTTTTTTTGTTTGGTCAATTGGCTAAATTTTGGTTCATTTAGTCTCATAGTGTTACTAAAGCTGGGGTATGTGACTTTCAAGCCACAAAGAAACGGATGCAAAAAGAACAATTTAACTAGTTCCTCGCTCTCTTTTGAGAAAATGTGCTTTTTTGGACATAAAAGAGAAAAAGTAAGAACAAATAGTAACGCACGGGGCTCTTTGATACATATATGCAAATGATAGAATGTTTTATAATATATTAAGATGAAGAAAAGAAAAAATGTGTGAACAAATCAGAACACATGCCATATTGTGTTCTGATTCTTTCCAAATATTTGTCTTTCTGTTGGTCCCTGGCTTAAGGCTGCAGCCATATTAGATTATAAATTAAAAACACACATGTCTCTTTTGTTAGTGTAGTAAAATGGGTAAAGTTCCTATCGTCCATTGAAGGTTGTTCCATCTCAATGCACCCCCTACTCAGCCATTGGTAGGTCTCCAAAAGCTAAAACCTCTCACATTACGCCTCCTACTGTCCCGGGACACGGGGGGTGCGACCGAGGGGGGATCGGATTTGACAGGTCTAAATATTTTGACAACATTCAGAGCGATTGTGTGCGTTATATAGAGTTTTGTTGCCTTTGGAATCAATACATGAGCAGGTCAATGGGCAGCCAAAGGAGCAAGACACCGCACTGTAGTCTGCACCGGTCTGCATCGGTCTGACTGCGCTGAATCCGAGAGGAGGAAGTGGTTTCGGGAAATGTCAAAGTCAAAATGTGAGGTTTTGTCTACAGCTGGATTGTTTTGAAAATGTGGCAGATTAAACTCTCCGGCAGAAAAAAAGATACAGCCTACGACGTGGGATTTTTCAGAATATAGCTGACTGGGAATGAATAGGTATAATTTTATTTCGCTCATTTCAAGATTCAAGAATTTATTTGCCATTTGCAGTAATAACCCATTGGAAAAACTGTGCAAGACTACCCCAGTGTGCACCAGACAGAGAAGATACTACAGACCACAGCTCCTGCCACCATATAACAGTTCATTAATACAATCTGGTAATGGTTTTTGAAAGAATAATCTTAAAGCTACGGAAGCTAACTTTCAAACCATAACTAAATGTTAGGTTCTAATAAAATCCAACTAGTTCCTCGTTTTCTCAAAACTGTTTGATTTCGTCGTCACTACTTCTCACATGCATGTCAATTACGGCCTCTTTCGCATCTTTAAGACACTCAGCCAATCAGCTCTCGGCCAATCAGCTCTCAGCTCCAAGTGTCAACTCAAGGGGCTGTTTCTTACAAGTATGAAATGTTTTTGTATCAAGACAGAGACCGCATGTGCTGCATCGGATTCACAACAACTTTCTTTTTCTTGGGGACAAACAACATGTATTATTTACAAAAAAATTCAGGTACCGCACCTTTAAATAAACAACTAATTTCTGTGAAGAACGTAGCATCGTGAAAAGCTGACTTCAGGCCTTTTCTAACAGAATTAGGATTATTTTATTGCCACACAGTCACAAGGAAGTCACAAACTAGGAATTTGCAAACAAGTTATAAAAAAGTAAAGGAATAGATATACTGTATATAAAGGTATGAATACAAATCGGCACGGTGGCTGAGTGGAGCACTCTCGCCTCTCAGCAAGAAGGTCCTGGGTTCGAATCCCGGTTGGACCAAGGCTTTTCTGAGTGGAGTTTGCATGTTCTCCCCGTGTCTGCGTAGGTTTCCTCCGGGTACTCCGGTTTCCCCTACCACTAAAAATATGTACAATAGGTCTGGCATGTGCCTCCTGTACTGGCCCCGCTCCCAAAAAAATAACAATTGTAAACCGCTTTGAGACTCCGATGTGCAGTGAAAAGGCGGTATATAAATAAAGATTACTGACATAAAGATTACATACATACAAATCGAAATATCATTCTTAATCAATCCTTATTTGTAGAGTTTTGCTCATGCACAGAGCAACACAAAGCACTACACAGTCCACATCATCACACACGGCGCAAAGTATCACATAAAACAAAAACCAAAATCACTGTTTAAAACACAATAACAAATTATACATATATATATATATATATAACAGCACTTTACAGTCCATAGAAATGTGTGGGTCCAGTGGGTACAGGCCTACACCTCCAACTTCATACAAAAGCGGTTTTGTTCCTGACCCTTGTCCTGCTATTTCTGTAAAATTAGTTAAGTGACAAAAGCCGAACTTCAAATTGAGTTTCCCAAGCCTCCCGGGGGTCCGCACACTACAGGCACTTGTTTCATTTCGGAGGTATGTTCTCATAAAAGTCCAGCGTGTAACAAGTAGCGTTCAGGGGTGTTAGCGTGACAAGGTCCATATGTGCGATTAACGATCAAAGTGGCCAGGCGCTAGTTAGCTTAGCGCGGTTGTTGTTTGCTACCATTGGTCCCCCTTATGACCTGGCCCTTAGTGACAGGAGCGAGTGTGTGACAGACCCCCAGACCCCGGCGCAGGAAGAAGTTTTGGACAAAGATCAAAAGAGAAAGAAAGAGTTGTTACTGCGGCTGATTTTATGGGAGTTTGTCCTGGTTTTGGTCTTGGTGCTTAAAGCTGGGGTACTTAACTTTCAAACAACACAAATAACAATGGAATCAGATGCAACTCGCTCTCGAAAAACAGTCAATCAGCAGTTTTCGCAGGTATTTTTAGCCTTTGCTCACATCAAATCAGCTTTTTCAGACATAAAAAGGACAAAGAGAGGACCACCCTCCCTCAGCCAATCAGCTCTCAGCAACAAATAGCGACTTAAAGGGCTAGTTCATAGGAGTGGGCATATGGCCGCATATGGTGGTCTGATTTGCTCATGAATTTTTCTTTTACAAGACTCTTTTTATGACAATGAAAAGTTAAATACCCCAGCTTTAAGTCCTGATTAGAGGCTGTCAAAAAATGTGTTACAATACAATACAATACAATACAATTTATTCTTGTATAGCCCTAGGTCACAACAGAAGTCATCTCAGAGGACTTAACAAAACCATTGAAATCACCAACACAGGTCAGAGAATCAACAGTTAAAACACATGAAGAATATAAAGCACACACAGAAGAAAATGTCCATACATGTTGTAGAATGCTAAAGTGTCCTGATCATCACCAATCCTTTCTGTTGGACACTAACTGTCCAACAAGACCCTCCTGCATCGACAAGGAAAAACTCTTAAAAAACCCAGTGGGAAAAAGTGAGAAACCTTGGAGGAGAACTAGGGAAACCCACAGGGAGGGAGACCCATATGAGAAAGGGATCCGCTCCTCCGGACGGACAGGCTAATGATCTAGGACCTAAGCTAGCTACAGAACGTGGACCAGTGGCCGCTGAACGTGGACAGGTCCGGTGCAGGACCGAAGCACTCCCAGGCGGGTCGGGCGGGGCAGTCCGCAGGTGTAGATGGAAGAGGCCAGGCTCAGAGATCCCGTCATCGTACCATGAAACAGACAATGGGACAACGGGTGAATAGCAATGAACAAACTACAGTCAGAATCCTAAAAATGCTAAACAGATAAAGTAGGAAGGAGGAGAGGATAGTGCTCAAGTTACCATACTTCTCCCAGCAAACTGACTCCCTATGCAGCTTGACTAACACTCTGAGGAGTTTAACCTTCTCCGAGTCTTACCTTCCTAGCCATATGCTAAACTAAAGAGGACTGTTTTAAACCTAGCCTTGAATAAAGAATAACATACAGCATAATATATAACATAATATACAACATAACACAATACATTATTGAATAATATATAACATAATATATAACATAATACAGCATATATATATAATATATACACTACATATTATATATTACCTAATTATATGCTAAATTAAAGTAAAGTGCTTTAAGCCTGGCCTTGAATGTGGAGACCGTATCTGCTTCCTTAACATAAATGAAGCTGATTCCACAGTAAAGGAGCTTGGTAGCTAAATGCTCTGCCACCAACAGTGACCTTTGAGACCTTAGGGACCACCAGACGTCTGGCGTTTTGTGAGCGCAACGCTCGACTTGGTTGATACGACACTAACGTGTCTTGGAGATAAGAAGGAGCCAAGCCATTTATGGCTTTATATGTTCAGAGTAGGATTTTAAACTTTATTCTGTACTCCACAGGGAGCCAGTGGAGTGATTTTAACACCGGAGTTATGTGCTCCCTCCTTTTGGTACCTGTTAAGATCCTAGCTGCTGTATTCTGAACGAGCTGGAAGCTCTTCAAAGAGGCTTTAGGGCACGCTGCCAGTAAAGCGTTACAGTAGTCGAGCCTTGAGGTGACAAACGCGTGAATGAGTTTTTCCGCGTCACTTTTAGGAAGGAAATTCCTAATTTTAGCGATGTTCCGTAAGTGGAAGTACGCCGTTTTAGTTGCTTGGCTTATATAAGCCTTGAAGGAGAGTTCTTGGTCAAAAATGACTCCAAGATTCCTCACAGTGTTACTGGGTATTATACTGACATTATCGAGAGTAACCATCTGGTTAGTGAGGGAGTCACGCAGGCGCTTCGGACCGAGTAGGATCACTTCTGTCTTCTCCGGGTTGAGAAGTAGGAAGTTAAGAGTCATCCACATTTTAAGGTCCTTTATGCAGGCACTGAGCTTTTCTAGCTGATCTGTCTGATTAGGCTTCATCGACAGATAAAGCTGTGTGTCATCTGCATAGCAGTGGAAATTAATTCCATGCTTTTTAATAATGTTTCCCAGTGGCAGCATGTAGAGAGTAAAAAGAATCGGTCCGAGTACCGAACCCTGCGGCACACCGAATTCCACTCCAGAATAAGGCGACGAGTCCTGATTCACATTGACGAAGTGATATCGATCTGATAAATAGGATTTAAACCAGCCAAGGGCTGTTCCTCTAAGACCTATATCACATTCTAGCCTCTGCAGTAGAATGCTGTGGTCTATTGTGTCAAATGCAGCACTAAGGTCCAGTAGGACCAGCACTGACACTTGTCCATTATCAGCAGCTAGTAGTAAGTCATTTGTGACTTTGACTAGTGCCGTTTCAGTGCTATGATGAGCTCTGAATCCTGATTGAAAGACTTCAAACATATCATTTTCCTGCAGGTGGCAGCGGAGCTGCTCAGCTATAAGTTTTTCCAGGATTTTAGATATAAAAGTGAGGTTCGAGATCGGTCTGTAGTTTGTAAGTATTTCTGGGTCCAGGTTTGTTTTCTTCAGAAGGGGTTTGATTACCGCGGTTTTAAAAGCTTGTGGGACATAGCCACATTGTATGGATGCGTTTATTATATTTACGATAGGCTCAATTATCAAAGGAAGTATGTCTTTGAAGAGCCATGTCGGGACTGCGTCTAACATGCAAGTTGAGGCTTTTGAGGATGTGACCACAGAGATCACCTCTGCTTGGCTCACAGCCATGAATTTATTAAGGCCCACTGAAGAGTCTAAGTGGGAAGTCACGTATGCCGCTTCAACCTGTCCACCACTAACAGCAGGAGCAACCTCCTCCAGCTTGTCACGGATGGATGTAATTTTATTATTAAAGAAGTGGAGAAAGTCGACACTGCTCAGTGAGCTTGGAATTTTAGGCTCGATTGCGCTATGGCAGTTTGTGAGTTTAGCGACGGTACCAAACAAAAATCTACTGTTGTTTTTATTCGCTTCTATTAAAGTTGAATAGTATTGAGTTCGAGCCCCGCGAAGGGCCTTCTTGTAGTTTCGGAGACCTGCTTTCCACTCCCTGTGGACAGGCTCCGAGTGGGAGTGGCGATATAGCCTCTCCAATTTTCTGACGTCCTGTTTTAAAGTGTGGAGTTGAACACTGTACCAGGGCGACGATGATCTAATCCTAATGGTTTTCTGTTTTAAAGGAGCTGCTGCATTTAATGCAGATTTTAAAGACTCCATAGTGTTGCCCACCGTTTGGTCGATGACTGAGGGGACTGCAGCTGCTGTGAACAGGTTCACCTGCAGCAGTATTCAACATAGGCTGTATTAGTTCTTTGAACCTTGTGATAGATTTATCATTTAAGGTTCTTTTCATTATGGTTTTATCTTGCGGGACAGGAAAGTCCTCCAAAGCGAGATCAAACGTGATCAAGAAATGGTCAGACAGCAACGAGCTTTGACGCTGGATGTCAACATTGGAGACATCACAGCCGTAGGTCAGGACAAGGTCCAAGGTGTGGTTATGAATGTGAGTAGGTTCCTCGACATTCTGAGTAAAACCAACACCATCTAGTACGGCGCTGAAAGCTTTGTTTAAGCTGTCAGTGCTGTCGTCCACATGTATATTGAAGTCTCCAGCTATAACTATGTTTTCCCATTCCAAAACTAGGTTTGAAATGAAGTCAGAGAATTCTGTTAGGAACTCGCTGTAAGGACCAGGAGGTCGGTATAAAACTATAAATAGTACTGCTTTTTGTTTTCTCCACCCAGGACAGGTGATTGAAAGTGTTAAGTTTTCAAACGAGTGAAAAGCGTTGTTGGTTTTGGGACTAAGAACCAAGTTGGTGTGTGATATAATCGCAACACCACCGCCGCGACCTGTAGCTCTGGCTTTCTGGTAGTTAACATGCGTCGGAGGAGTGCACTCATTCAATCTAACGTACTCGTCCTGTTGGAGCCAAGTCTCCGAGAGCGCTAACAGATCCAAGCCCTTGTCTATAATAAGTTCGTTTATGAGAAGCGATTTAGACGAGATTGATCTGACGTTCATTAAACCACATTTAACAACCCTACTGTTAGAACTATTTCTGTCTGTCTGAACTTTTATTAAGTTACTGTGTCTGACACCTAGGTCAGATTTCCTCGCATATAGTGCTTTAGACTTCAAGCGGGGAACACACACAGTTTCAATCTGACTAGGTTCTGAGGCTAGTAACTGAGCACACACAGGCACACACACACATGCACACACAGTTTCAATCTGACTAGCTTCTGAGGCTAGTAACTGAACAGATGGGGGCTCAGAGGTTGTGGCAGAGCAGCTCTGCACCCGGGCCTCAGTTCTGCATCGTCATTTGAGCCGAGCAGAACAGTTTAGAGCCAGGGCCAAATTCTTAGCCAAAAGGGATGTACCCGCCAACGTTGGGTGGATATCATCCGAGCGGATGAGACCGGGCTTTCCCCAAAAGGCACTCCAATTGTCAACATGAACAACACCACTTCGAGGGCACCAGCCAGACAGCCAGCGGTTGAAAGCCGAGTGTCTGCTGAATGCTTCTGCACTGCTAGTGCTAGGTAGGGGCCCAGAGAAGATGACAGTGTCGGCCATTGTGCTAGCCAGCTTGCACACGGCGGCGACTTGCAGCTTCAACACCTCGGACTGTTTCCGCCGAACGTCATTACCACCCGCGTGGAATAACAATTCGACGGAAACGCTGCTTGTGGGTCATCATGAGCCTCAGATTCCCTTCAATATCACCAAGCCTGGCCCCAGGGAAGCACCGAACAGTGGCTCCTGGGATCTTAACACCTCTAACAATAGAGGAGCCAATTACCAGCGCATCAGCGACTCCATCGGCTCTCTCAGCAGCTCTCTCAGCGGCTCTCTCAGTGGGGCCTTCTTCCCCGCCCGGCCGCGCAGGGGCGCAGCCGGACAGAGCGTCCCAGCGATTGTAAATGCTAACAGGAGGAGGCCCAATGGGGAAACTACCAATAACACGTCGCCCTCTCCGAACAGTCACAAAGCCATCACTATCCTGGTCTTGTCCCAGCTGCGGAGGACGGGCTGGGAGGCTAGGCTCGCTAGTTCTCCTCTGCCTTTCCCTAAAGCTGCGCTCCGCTGTCCCTGAGGATACGGCCTGGCTGTAGCTAATGCTAGCGCTAGCTCGAGACTCCAGTGCTCGGAGACGCAGCTCTAACTCACTGACCCTGGATTCCAGAGCTACGACTACACTACACTTCACACATCTATCACTACCCTCAGAGAAGGATCCAGGGTTTAGACTCGCCATATGGCAACTCGAGCAGTAAAGGATTGAGGGAGAGACAGCAGCCGCCATAGTAGCGAGTTAGCGGCTAGGCTAGGCTAAGCTAGGCTAGGCTAAGCTAGTACGGATCCGGGCCCGCACAACAGACTCCGAGACCAGACAAACAACCGCTACCTAAACCTCAGCTACAGTACAGCTGACTCGGAGTGCTTACACAGTTAGCTTGGTGTACAATACGTGGATTTGTAATGTGTTTGTGCAAACAGAGAGCAGAGTGATAGCAGTCAAGAAACACGCTCACCGGATACAGGAAGTCACGGATACAGTTGTTGTTAATCGCTGATGGCCCTAGAAATATAAAACCTGCCTGAGACTAAGGTGATGCTGTATTATGACAAAGTTTTCGTCAAAATCTTCCCTTAAATATCTATTTTCCTGCCACTATTTTTAAATAATTCTTGCTTTGTTGGAGGAATATAAACTCTTCTTTCGTCGTATTTACGTTTTGGAGCCGGTGCATCTAGACGGCCATCCCTATATCAGTTGGCGAGCAATATGTGAAAACTTTGATTTGAATCCTGATTAAGTTTGGTTGTGTTTTGGCACCGTTGTTGTCCAATATTTCTTAGTGACACCCACCGCAAAGTGTAAATATTATACTTTAGTTTTCACAGTAAATCTCTGACTAATCTCAGACTAATCCTATACTAGACAGACCCACGAACACAAACACATATTTATTCCTCGCCAAAACTTACAAAACTCCCAACGAACTGTGTCCTGATAAGCGTCTGCATTTCCCAACTTTTGAGAGCAATAATTATAATTTCGCCACAGTCCAAGAGGCTTATAGCTCTTATCTCTTATCTCTCTTTCGGCCTGCCACGCTGCGTTGGCCAGATTGCTGCTAAAACGTTTTCCCTCGCTGCCACTTCAGCTGAATCGATAACAGCTCTGAGCAAAAGCAAAACCGCCACTGTCTGGGATTGTCTCAAATCTATGAAATGATGCGTTCACACCATGGACTGTATAAAGATGGACATTGCTAACCCGCTACTCAATGAAGCTAAATAGGGAGTGATCCTATTGACTTACATTGAAAAGTAAGTTTCTCGAGCTCAGTAGCTGCTTTTGTCTGTGTTTTAGCTCCGTCTATGATCCTGGGGTTGATATTGTCTTCGTAAATCCAGATTATAGATTGAATATTAAGAGTCGTAGTGAGGCCTCTTTCCTCTGTTGAAATGTATGTGCCACAGACATTGGCAGATTCAAAATGGCCGCAAGCAGCCCCTCCCACAGGAAAAGGTGAAAAACCGCATTTCTGCATGTGTTAGCTGCACGAGCCCAATTTATTTAAAGAGTTCATTCAAAAGTCCACAGCGGCTAAACTAGACTGGTCCAAAACATAAAATACTTGTAGTTTTCATTCAAGAGAGACTTTTGGACCAGGCTGTAAAGACGTTTTCAAGAGGAAAGAAGACACCATACAAAAGCCTCGGGTAATTCTGTTTCCGGGTACACCCCCACCGACAAGGAGCCAGATTACAGGCATGTCAGCGCACGTGCTCATGGACCTTTTTGAGTCGGGACGCGCCCCCACTGATTCAGATATGGTCCCTGTAAAGTTTGACAAATCAGATGCCTTCATACGGGGAAAACTCCAGCTTGCCTTAGCAACCATGTTAGCAACACGTCAGTCCCATGAAGCTAACGCCGCCGTGAAGTTAAGTGCACTTATAAGGACCTTTCAGAAAATACAGCACACAATTAATCTTGAACACAACAGTAAGAGCTCTTTTTGACCCAATAATCTCCTCATTTTTCAACACATTTCTTTAAGTGAATTGTCAAAATGTTGCACTATTTCTGACTAATTGACAGTATTATCCCTTGGGAGGCAGAGAAAGTCCAAATGTGGCCCATAACCGCCATTTCAAACTGTTCCTAGTATGGTCCCAATGTGTTCTGTCAAAAGAGGGTCTCGGGGGGGCGCAATTAAAGACAAAAAGGGGGTATTAAAGTTGCCCCAGAGGGTGGTAATTATGGCCAGGGGCATTCACTTCCCAGAGTCTTTAGATGGGGGAGATTTTTGGGGGGGTGGGGGGTGGGATGAATAGGTGCGGGTGAAAAGGGAGGGGGGTCAAAGGCCTTAAGCTGGGAATGGCTTTTGAAGTTGGACTCAGTTGCTACAGTGGCTTCATCAATGCCACTTTCATACAGCGGCTCTATTCACCGCCGGACAGGCTCTTTTCGCCGCCGCTCGGTTTGAAAACGGGCACAAGTTTTGACCGTTGCTATGGTGACGGACGATCCATCTCTAAATATTGCGTCGTCTGAATGGGAACAGCTCTCGTTATGTCTCACGATACAGTACGATAAGCAAATAACAGGCTGTTTATGGGATACCTGTGTGTTTGTGTTGATGGGAATACTCCACGATATGGCCCTAAATCAGTGGTTCCCAACCTTTTTTTGCCCTGTGTATTTGGATAGACAGGGCATGACTATACACCCTGTTCTGAGGGGGTCTTTCATGTACCCCGGGGGCCAAAGTCATCCTGGTCCGGGGCCACAACTGTTTTTAGGATTCACTGTTAAACCAAGATCTCGGTTGCTCATGACTCCTCTTTTGATTATGTTTTAGATAATTGCCTTTGTTTATGTTATGGAGGTGTTTTTTATTTAAGTTTAGTTTCTGTCCGAGTTACTTGACTGGACCAAAACTGGACCAAAAGTAAGGACCTGGCCTGTTTTCTCACACTGATAGACCAATTATTATTATTACCATGGCGTGTGTTCTAGGCTCAATGTATATAATAGATCTTGTGTGGTTGATCTTTTGAGAGAATTTGGTTTAAGATGATGTATAACAGTCCACCGTAGCCCCCGGTTGCGATTAAATCTAAACAGTTGGTTGACTACATGAAGGCATCACTTTTGGTCAATTTGGCATTTCTCTGTGTTAAAGGACTTGGAACAGTCACATGGTGTATCTTTAATAATCAGACTTTTCCATTATTTAACGTCAACAAAAACTTCTGAAGCATGAATCAAAACTACTGTCAATGTGTCCAGGTCTTCAGAAAAAAAAAACATTTCAATTTCCAGCTCAAAAAAGCAACATCCTACAGTGATCCTATATATTTTTTTGTACATATATATAATTGTCTTCATTATTTCAAGGTCTGACAACTCATGGCAGATGGCAATAACCACTGAAAACAAGGAAAAAAGGATGCCCCAGCTACAGCCAAAAAACAACAAAAACGTTCTCTGCAACCAAAATAATAAAAACATAAAAATCATGCTGCATCAGTCAATAGAAAAATCATAACAAAAGTAGACAACCAAGAATATCCAACAGCCCAGACACAGACCCAGTGATCCTACATCCACCCCCAGAGCACACCCTTCTACCCCCGTTTTGATTAAATACGTTTCATTACCCGCTGTTTTCTCTCCGCAGTGATGCCGGGGAGCCTCAAAACCAATCGCACAAAAGACTGGACCGCCAACACACAAAGTCTCACCGTGGCACCTTCACTTTCCGGACCCTAAACCCCCGTCTCCTGTTGTTCTGCTCTTCCAGACGTTTAGCTCCATTCTCCGTCGATTTGTTGTCTGCGTTTATGGCCATTGTTTATCCAAGGATTCTGTCTTTTAATGAGAGGGAAGCTCCGGTGAGAAGCCGAGACGGAGAGGATCTATGGTGTATTTACAGACTGCTTATTATATGAGAATGTATGAGCCATGGAAGCGGACACAACACTGATTATAGAACATTAGAATATTGTTCGAAGGTTCATTTATTTATGATTTTCAGCTGACATTATGACACACATATATGACTGCATTATAAGCAGAGAGAGATATACCAAGGCTAGTCCCCGTTTTGGCTGTATAGAGAGAAACGGTTTGGTTTGTGACACCAGAAAGATATTTTGTATGCGTGTTAGCAATACTATTTTTTTGGAAACCATGATGGACAAGAGGTGAGTTGTGCCTTATGTGAAATGCCTGAAATGAAAAAAAAGAAAGAATCTTGCTTTCTGAATGGATTTTAATGAAGTAAGTAATCAATATTTATTTAGCGCCTTGCACAGTTCAGATTTACAAAGCGGTTTATGATTGTGTGCGTTTGTCTCTCGCTCCACACAGATGGAGCAGGTCGCCTACAGGAGGTGCATGGCAGACCTTTACATGGTTTTAGTAGAGGAAACCGGAGCAACCGGAGGGGACCTACGCAGACACTCAACATTTTTTTGGTAGTAACTCAAATTCTGTGTTTCCTAAATGCAGGTAAGTACACAAAACATGTCACCTCCCTCCTGCAGAATAGAATTTATCTGGATACGGGACCAGCCTGAGGGACGGTAAACATTACTTGTGTGTGGAGTTTGCATGTTCTCCCTGTGTATGCGTATGTACGGGTGCTCTAGTTTCTCCATCTCTGTGTGGAGAGAGAGGACAAAGGCCCACAATGTAAAAACTACTATATAAATAAATATGACAATTAATTACTTACTTGCTAATAATCATTAAGGCCAACGCCACAGCTCGAGTTTCTCATTTCAACTTTCATTTGGGAAAACATTCAAATCTGCATCAATCTTTGTGGCATATTTTGTGTTTCTTTATCAAAACACGCCTGTCTCCAGACCTTTGGAGGAATCTGGGAGTAGGGTCATGACAGATAAAAGCACAACAAAGTCCAAAAATTCACAAGTTAAAAAAAGCGGCTGATACCGACATCCCCCTCCCTCCCAAACCGAAGGAATTCCTGATTTATCCTAGCTTCTTCAGGAGTCTAATCTGACCGCTTTAATCTTTGGTGGCTTTTTGCTTTCTTCTGTGTCTCGTCCAGCCCTCCCTCTCCTCCACATCCATCACCCCTCGACCGTGCACTCTTCTGGGGCAGAGGAATGCTGGTGCTCGGGTCCTGCCTGGATCAAAGGTCGGGCCGGTCGCCAACTCAGCACCGGAGAGGGTTTTATAACCAGCAAACAGCGCTCCGGAGTCAGCAAGAAGTGAATCCGAACGGGAAAACTATCCACTGCATTGTGAGCCGCGATCAATTCAAATCTCATTCAGAACATGTCAGAGGTGAAACCAAATTAAGGGAATTAATGAGGGTTGGATTTGCTGATGAAGGCGATAAAGTTTGTCTGTAAATGAAGCAAAGCTAAACATTGGGAGAATATCCGTATAGATTTACATTGGAGATGAGCATGTGACTTCAGAGCAACGGTGGCTGAGTGGTTAGAGCTCTCGCCTCTCAGCAAGAAGGTCCTGGGTTCGAATCCCGGTCGGACCAGGGCCTTTCTGAGTGGAGTTTGTATGTTCTCCCTGTGTCTGCGTAGGTTTCCTCCAGGTATTCCGGTTTCCCCTACCACTAAAAACATGCACAATATAGGTTCTGGCATGCACCTCCTGTACTGGCCCCGCTCCCATCTCTGTGTGGAGTAAGAGACTAATGCCCACAACTGAAAAGCGCTTTTTAAATATTACTTACTTATACTTATTTTACAATAAGAAGAAAAAAAACTAAAATGTGTCTGTTAAGAATTTTAGTGCTAAATTATCCGTTTTACAACGTCCAAAGAAAACACATTGTTCAGTTTCTCATTTACCAACAATAGTAACCTGCAGCACAACACTCTTCCATAGTCAGAGTTATTCAGGTACAAAGCAGATTATTCATATTTCCATCTACAACAAGAAGAAACGTTCAATCAACAAGTTACAGTAGCTTCAAGCTGTCGTTTGATGGAACAACAGAAGATTAATAAATCACAAACAAAACATATTTCTACCAAAGGGAAAAGAGAGAAACTTTTTAGAGTTCAGGATTATCTTAAAAGCCTGCACCGGTTTGCCAAGACTCTCTGGATTTGCGACTGCAGCAGCGCTAACTCTTCCAGAAACACCCAAAGTCCATTTCCTTCTTATTGCATCATGTGTGCAGCAAAAAAACACAAAAACTTAAAGTATTTTGACCCAATTTGTCTAACCCCGTCACCTCCTGTCCTCCATTCTCCCCGTCTGCACGCTCCATTTGCAATATTCAATTTACCTAACGAACTCTAGCACCGGGGGCCCCTCTCTGGCTGTTTACCGGAGCGGCTCCAGAGGTGACTGACCAACAACAACATGGGTGAGTGGGTGAGAATGCAGGGACCACCTAATCGTTTGGTCCGGGTCGGGATTACAGGCTGGGGCAGTGGCCTATTCATCAGGCTCCAGAGTGGGTTTAGTGAAGGGGCTTATGCTGGACAGTGAGGCCCAGAATGAGGGGCGATGGCTGGGTACAGAGAGAGGGGACCCAGGGGTGAGAGACGGACATGGGTGGAGCCTCGGAGAGATGCCATTGTGTGGGGACAGAAAGGGGCATTAGTGCTTTAAACTGGACTTATGCAGTTCAAAGAGTGTGTGTGTGTGTGTGTGTGTGTGTGTGTGTGTGTGTGTGTGTGTGTGGGTGTGGCAGAGAAAGTGGTTTTTTTGAAGTGTAATGTAAAGGTCAGTACAATGATGACTGCTGCTGAAACTGCATACAAATACTTTCACTACTTTCACTACTACTACTGCTACTACTACTACTACTACACTGCTACTGCTACCACTAATAAAGACAAATGTGAAAAATGACATTATTTTTGTGAGTCACAATCTGATCCTTTTGGCGCAGAGCTGAGCAAGAGTGGTCATTGCTTTTTCACGTTTCTGTCTGAAAAGCGTTGGTCTAAAAACGTGGGTCTGAAAAGTACACGCAGGAGAAAACTAGTGACAGAACCAAATGCCCACAACAATCGTAAAGTGCTGTGACTCTGGACTGTGAAAGGCGCTGGATAAATAAATATGACTTACTTACTGAGCCTGCCCCCTATAAATCTTCCACACATACTCTTTGCCCTCTATGACATTGGAAAAGGCCTAAAAACAGCGGTAAAATACAGATATATCCACATTTAGGGTGTTTTTTGCGACACAGCTACTCTTCTCAAGGACCTACTGATCCAGAGAAGACTGTTCTGTCTTCTGTCTGCTCGTGATTCACCGACATCCGAGGCAGGTGGGGCTTCCTCCAAACAAATAGATACATAAATCCTCATTACAGACACACTTCTGTCATTCTGTTGTGTTTTAATAAAAGACTAAATTGCAAGAAAATCTGATGAAGTCCATTTATCATAATTAACACGCACATATTTATTTTCATCAGAATTGATTTTTATAACCAAATACGGTCTATTCTTACTCTCAAAACTAAAACTTCTGCCATCTCTGCTCTGCTGTTTCATCTGAGAGCAAAAGTAACGCAAACAAACACATATACACTGCAAAAAGTGATCAAATATGGGGTAATAAAATCTTTAATCAAGTGGTTTTGTCTTAATTTGTGTTAATTCTGACACAATTTACAGATGGGACAAAGACATGTACTTATTTAAAGAACTGTAGAACTTATTTTCCAAGACCGATCAATTTTTCTTCTTCCATTGACAAATCTTGTTCAACTTAAGATACATTTTTGGCCAAATTTGAGTAATTTCTGACTTTCTTTGGATGACTTCTTGGCGTGTGTCTGTGCTCTACGATAAGAACACATGTGGGTGAAAAGCCTGCTCCGTCCCTGCGATAACACTCTTTAACCCTGACAGATAAAAGGTTGTTGGTTCACTTCTCTCCGCCGCCCTCCCCTCCCACACCTTGTCCGTCTTTTATCGCTCCGTGAGCTCAGCAGATCCTGGTGTCAACGGCCCCTCCCCCACGCCGCCCGCTCTGGACCAATCACAGCAGTGGAATCCCAACTATGCAACTTGTTCAGTCCCACTGCGTTTGCAAGAGACGGGACTACAATGCTTTCTATGGGGTCGTCATGGCGACCGATACGACCCCGCCCACTCCACATCATATTCCCGTCCGTCTCCGTGAGCTCGGGTCATTCGTCACTCAGTGTTTTCTGAGGGGGTCGGGGGAAAGAAGCAAATGTGATGCTACTGCTGAGACAATAATCACTGCTACTGCTGAGACAATAATCACTGCTACTGCTACTACTGCTACTGCTACCTCTACTAATACTGCTACTGCTGAGACAATAATCACTGCTACTGCTACTACTGCTACTGCTACCTCTACTAATACTGCTACTGCTGAGACAATAATCACTGCTACTGCTGAGACAATAATCACTGCTACTGCTACTACTGCTACTGCTACCTCTACTAATACTGCTACCGCTGAGACAATAATCACTGCTACTGCTACTACTGCTACTGCTACCTCTACTAATACTGCTACTGCTGAGACAATAATCACTGCTACTGCTACTGCTACTACTGCTACTGCTACCTCTACTAATACTGCTACCGCTGAGACAATAATCACTGCTACTGCTACCTCTACTAATACTGCTACTGCTGAGACAATAATCACTGCTACTGCTACTACTGCTACTGCTACCTCTACTAATACTGCTACTGCTGAGACAATAATCACTGCTACTGCTACTGCTACTACTGCTACTGCTACCTCTACTAATACTGCTACTGCTGAGACAATAATCACTGCTACTGCTACTACTGCTACTGCTACCTCTACTAATACTGCTACTGCTGAGACAATAATCACTGCTACTGCTACTACTGCTACTGCTACCTCTACTAATACTGCTACTGCTGATACAATAATCACTGCTACTGCTACTACTACTGTTATTACTACTGCTACAACTGCTACTGCTACTACTACTACTGCTACTGTTACTACTGCTACTACTACTACTACTATTACTACTGTTACTACTGCTACTACTACTACCACTACTAATACTATTACTACTGTTACTACTACCACTGCTACTACTACTACCTCTACTACTACTGCTACTGTTACTACTGCTACTACTACTACTACTATTACGACTGCTACTACTGCTGCTACTACTACTACTACTACCACTACTTGTGCTACTACTACGACTGCTACTACTACTGCTACTACTACTACCACCATCACCACCACTACTACTACTACTACTACTAAAGCTGATACTGCTAAAACTACTACTACTCGAGGATGAAACTATGAGTACGACCTCTTTCCCTTTCAAAGCTTCATCATGATCACGTTTTTATTATGTTAGAAAGTAATTCTCTCCATAACTTCCCTTTTTAACCCTTTCCCTGGAACTCAGAACAAAGTGTCTAGTGTCCATTGATGTTTGACTCCTGGGGTTAATAATCAACGCCACCATTTTAAGACTAAACTAAAACGTACAAAATTATGCATAATCTCAGTACTACATTAACCTTGCAACACAAAAGTAGACATAAAAGTAGTGAATAAAAGTGAATCCTCGGGTCAGATTCTCGTGTGCATTGATCGGGACATCCCCCACACACTTCCTCCGGCTCCTTCCTCTCCTCGTTCCCTTTAAAGCAACTTAAATCCCACACAACATGAAGAAGGAATCCGCTCTGGCAGTCAGTGAAGTCTTTTCGATCCAGGTCTGATCCAAGCCCGGAGCCCACGCGCTGTGTGTGTGTGTGTGTGGGAGAACAGAGAGGGCTGCAGACGGGTCACGCTGACGTCCAAAATGTAAAAATCTTGGTTTTCTATCTTCAAACCAACCATTGTTTTATTATGCAAATGAGGGCTATTGTGAAACTCAAGTTCGTCCAAAGAAAAGAGGGGAAAAAAACGCTTTGTTCTTTTGATTTGCCGAGAAAAGTCGAAGTTTTCACCAAATCTCTGCGTCTTTTGTTATGTCTTTGAGAGAGACACTTTGACACAAGACGGCAGCGATATTTGAAAAGTTACTTTGCCAAAAAACACATATCTCCGTGTTTGCAATCCTCCAGCTGCGATTCTCAAGAAGCGGTGACACTTTGTTTGTACGGCCCTAAAATCATTCTGGATTTTAAAAAGCGACTTGGTGAAGAGCAAATTGAAAGGTTTTGGAATATTTTCTGTCGAGGGTCAAGGCTGCGGTTCTCCCGTGAACAGCAGCGATGGTCGTGGTCATAATTAGCGTAAAAATCCCTAATTACACACACACACACACACACACACACACACACACTTTTCTTTGTGTCCATTTTTTTGTTTTGATTCTGCCCGTTTTGTTTAATGCCTTTAGATTTTGTCTATTTTGTTGCGTTTTGTCTTTGAGTCTATCATTTCTTTGCCCTGTGTTTTCATGTCTCATCTTGTCTCATGTCTTCTAAAATAAAGAAATGTAAAAAAATAAAAATATTTGTCTAATGGCTCTATTCATTGGTAAAGTAGAGAGTGGCTCCTGGATGTATCACTGGATAAACTACACATTATAATAACTGTGTAAAGTACAGAACGCAATGTATTTCTGACTAACTTTACATTTATCTGATTTTAAAGTATTGATTATTCAGATTCACACTAAACCAAATATATGGGTGATCTATGACACATTCTCTTTGGTCTCTATTCCATTGAAAAGCCTTAAAAATTTGAGTAAGTAATGTTTATTGTTATAGCGCATTTTACAGACTAAGATCACCCAAAGCACTTTACAAAGTTCAGAGTCAGATATTGTTCCAGTCCTTCCCCACACGGTGATGACAGAAGCGAGTCCAGAACACACTGGACCATCAAAGCCTCTGACCCAACACCATCCATTCACTCTCTCATCCACATTCATACCTACTGTGCATGTTTTTAGTAGTAGGGGAAACCGGAGCACCCGGAGGAAACCTACACAGACATGGGGAGAACATGCAAACTCCACTCAGAAAGGCCCAGTTCCGACCTGGATTCGAACCCAGGACCTTCTTGCTGAGAGGCGAGAGTGCCGCCCAAAACTCAATGCATTAAAATAACTGTGTAAAGTATAGAACGCAGTGTATTATAGCACTAACTTTACATTTATCTGATTTTCGAGTATTGATTATTCAGGTCTGATAATGCGTCAGAACGATGCCCGATGTTGTTATGAACCCCGTACTATAAGTGGACAATAAGTTACTTGGAAAAGTGCCTGTTGGAAAAAATAAATATCCTTGACCATTGAAGTTCCTTGTGCAGTAAATCAATCTGAACCAAATTGATTTTTCTGAACATTGATTCTCCGTGTAAGAAATGTGATGTCAGCCCTGACCTTTCTGCCTTCACCCCCACCAGACTCAAACGGCTCTATGGAGAGTCCAGACCGGAGAGTCCAGACCGGAGAGTCCAGACCGGGGCAAAGACCAGATATATCCATCTGAGGTTCTGGGGATTACTGCACTGTGGCGGTGCTTTCAGATTATTGTCATGGTTTTAGCAGAAAGAGAAACTTGGACCTGGACAGACCGGTGTTGGCTGTTTATGGAACGGCCTCCGGGACTGATGGGACTCTTGGGACTGACAGATGAAAACTACCATTTCAAAACGATTGAATCTAATCGGAAGTCACTGTTGAAGTTTAATTACTCGATGAATGAGCCAAAGAGAAGGTAAAAGGTTTAAAAAATGAGCCGTAGCAGCAAAGACAGAGACATTTATGGACCTTGGACCCAAACCCCAAACCGTTGGTAATCCACTTCCTAAGAACCAATGGCTGAAAAGGTGTTGTGCATGTACTGTGTTCAAACGGTTCCATTCTCTGATCTGTTTTAGAGGAATCGACAACTTTGTGAAGTTTTCCAAAGATGACTGCTGTTGTGCTCTACGGCTACACAATGAATCACAATATCTCTCCAAGTTTTTGAGGCAAATTCATTCATTTTTGTACAGATCCTAATTTATGGCAGCAGTTGGGACATTAAAACATTTTCAATTCTCCAACAATAGATTAGAGAATCATTTAGAAAACAGGAAATGCAGGAGGAGGCATTGGTCCATGAGATATCAGGATGACCAATGTCCATGTTCTTAAATGTCCAGATCGTCACAGTCACTTCTGCATATCTGCAAATAACACGACTGATAACTTTAGAAGTCATGTGACCAGGACTGAAGTCATGTGACCAGAGCTGAAGTCATGTGACCAGGACTGAAGTCATGTGACCAGTGCTGCAGTCATGTGACCAGGACTGAAGTCATGTGACCAGGACTGAAGTCATGTGACCAGGGCTGAAGTCATGTGACCAGAGCTGAAGTCATGTGACCAGAGCTGAAGTCATGTGACCAGTGCTAAAGTCATGTGACCAGGGCTGAAGTCATGTGACCAGTGCTAAAGTCATGTGACCAGAGCTGAAGTCATGTGACCAGAGCTGAAGTCATGTGACCAGGGCTGAAGTCATGTGACCAGTGCTGCAGTCATGTGACCAGGACTGAAGTCATGTGACCAGGGCTGAAGTTATTTGACCAGGGCTGAAGTCATGTGACCAGGGCTGAAGTCATGTGACCAGGGCTGAAGTCATGTGACCAGGGCTGAAGTCATGTGACCAGAGCTGAAATCCCTCAAGATCTGACCAGTAATAAACACAGCAATGGATTATTCCTACAATAGCCCACTACTACTGCTACTACTACCACTACTACTGCTACTGCTACTACTACTACTACTACTTCTACTACTACTGCAGGTGAAACTATGAGTACGACCTCTTTTCCTTTCAATCCGTCCTGATCTTTCCCGTCATAAACACACCGACTCCTACAACAGCAAATATCTGCCACCGATAAACTGCACTTTCACAAAATGTCCGTGATCTTAATATCAAAGTTAATATTGTTACAGTTCTCGCTTGTAGGAAAACCAACTCCCAGGTCTGTGCCGTGAGTAAAGTGTGAGAACTGCATTGTTTATTGTGCAGACAGGATACTACGTTTTTCCCGGGAAAAAGCAGCAGGAAGCAGCAGTAGTTCATAGTCAAGACGCAGACAGGACAGACCCAGGCGCCTGCAGCTCCAGAACCTTTGGCCTGATCCACAATCTCACACACAACCAATAAAACTCTGGCTTTTTATGACAGCCACACACTACTAATCTGAAATATCTACGTTTATTTAACATTTCCAGGCACAAATGCAGTGACTAAACGTGATCACATCTGTTCTGAACTGTCTGTGTCTTGTAAACAATCTCAAAGTACTTTTCTTATCGGTTAAACTTATCAATATTGAGCTGTCGTTATTCCTATCCACATTTCAGGACAACGTGTGAGTGAGGGAATGCACACTGCTAAAAATGCTAAAGTATGAAGTGATAATTGCTTGAATTTAGTGTTTTTTTTTATCTTAATCGGAGAACATTGTGGGTATTTTGCACCAACCGATAATGTTTTTATACAAACTAAAACCTTAAAACTATGTGACATTGTAAAAGTTAAAATGTCAGAGATTTTTTATTGATTAATAAACAACAAAACCCCCAAAGTGTCGCTCGTGCTTCTCCAAAACTTAGAGAAAACCGTTATAATCTCAGAGGTGGATTTATTATTGAATCTACTAAAGCAAGAACTAAAGTGAAATCAAGGTGTGGGTGAAATTATGGATTGAATTAACAGAAGACTTGAAAATTATTTACTTTTTTGTTCCAATTCTAAAACGTATCTTAAGTTTTAAATATTTAAAGAAAATGAAAAGTGACTGTTTGTATGTTTTGTTAAATATGATAAACTATACTTATAAAGCTGGTTAAACTGGGACAGGCTGGAATAAACTGCTTCTGCCTTTTCCTTTTATGGTTTCAATTCTTTATGTCATAAGTTTTAACTGTAACTTTCTGACTGTGTTAAAACCAGATTCTCCAACGGGACAAAGCCGTTTGGTCTTAATTCAAAAACTCTTGCTATATTTTTTCATTCCAAGAGAGACATTTCTTGTATATCTTTAAAACACAATCATTTTGCTTTGTCTCATTGGATAATCTTGTTCTAAGGCTCAGTCAAAATGTGCTCAAAGTAAGTTACATTTTGGCAAATTTAAACCTTTTCTGACTTATTTGTCTTCATTTGTCTTATTTGTCTTATTTGATAGTTCTTAAACTACTAATACTATGGGAAAGATACAACATTTGGAGAAGAACAGCTGAGAATAATAAAGTCTATAGAAAACAATGTTGTGTGTGTGTGTGTATGATGTGTGTGTGTGTGTATTTCTCATTCTCCCCTCTGTAGATTGAATTTACCAGACAGATTATGGAGCCAGATTACGGCGTTGGGTCTGGGGAGTCGAGGGGGAGGGGGCTGAAGACACAAGACGGAGAGAATATGGTGTGTGTGTGTGTGTGTGTCTGCGCATGTGTGTGTGTGTGTGTGTATGTGTGTGTGTATGTGTGTGTGTGTGTCTGCGCATGTGTGTGTGTGTGTATGTGTGTGTGGTGGCAGGTTTAAAGATCTGAGGAGACTGGATTAAGAAAGTGGAAAACCTGGATGTTTTCGTAGAAAGTGGCGTCAGATCCGATTACTCCGAAACAACAGAGAAAGTGGAGAATAGCAAAGTACTTCAAAGCAGTAGAAACATTTATCTTTTTAAATCCATGGGCCATGTGTTTGTTCTACTGCTCTCACATGTCGCCCATATTTACATTTACAACAAGGCAATCCAAGAATTTTAACCATTATACACTGCTATTTTATCACTATGTCAAGCCTTGATGAAGAATGACCGCTGCAGACCCTCGTTGGCTGTGGTCAAGTAGATAAGGACTTTTTAATCCAGATATCATGTGTCTGTCTCTGGTTTTAGTTCTGTGCCTGGTTTTAGTTCGGATACGGACTAAATTTAAGGTAATAAATGCTTGAATCAAGAGTTTTTATCTTAATTTGAGTTTATTTTGACTTTCTTAAAACAAGATTTGCCGCTGGAACAAGGAGGTTGAGTCTTGTCTCATTCCAAGGAGGACATTTCTTGAATTTAGGCTTTTTGTGCTTGCTCCATTAGCAAATCTTGTTTTTAGACAGTCAAAATGTGCTTAAATTAAGGAAAAAACACTTGATTCAGGCATTTACTACCTCACATTTTATCATTATTTGCAGTGCGGTTTAAAGTTTTAATTTTGTGAAGGATTATGTGCTCTGAATGCATCTTGATACTGTAAAAATGCACTAAACAGGTCAGAAAAGCATTAAATATCAACAATAACAATGCCTTTAGCAATTCTCCAACACAAAAGCAAGACAGATACAACATTATGGATGACATTTGGGCATAAAGAATCAACATTATTACTCAAAAAATCCTCCTATAAAACACAAACACATAGATAAGATTACATTTATACAGAGTTCTTCTCGCTAAAGGCCGAGAGAGCACTGGGACGTCACAAGAGGCCAGGCATGGGAAAGTGGGAACATGAAGCAGAGGCCAAGAGGCGCCCATGGGTGCCAAGACCGATAAAAAATTCCACACCTTTTTAGCCCTGTTTTCCTTTCGCTGAGGCCCTTCTCTCTTCACCGTTCGGAGGAAATAATGGAGTGAAAAGGGGGCAGCTTGTAAAAATGGAGATAAAAGAGCTCAGAGAAGCTGGAGGAGAGTGAATGAGAAAGTTTCCCAGAGGCGGAACAGCATCGCGGGGATGAGAAAAGGCGACGCTGAGTGGCAGGAGGTATTCACGGACCACCGGTGACTGACAAAATGACTGACACATTGATAGAGGCCTGGCCACTTCATCACCGAACCACCTCTGACCTCCCCAATCAGTCACACCAGCAACCCCAGCCTTTATACCGCACCGTGAAGACTAATTTGTATGGCTGCCGAAACAAAAAACACCAAATTGACTGGATAAACTCGGCCGAGAATCACTCATGTTGGTCCTTTAAGCGGCCAGGCACAAAAGACAAGAATCAAACCAGCAAAAAAACAGCTGATGTTGTGGTTTTAGTAAATCCAAGCTGCGAATTAGAAAGTCAGGGTCTGGGTTGTGTTTTGGAAGCGGCCTTAGAAAGTCAGGGTCTGGGTTGTGTTTTGGAAGCGGCCTTAGAAAGTCAGGGTCTGGGTTGTGTTTTGGAAGCGGCCTTAGAAAGTCAGGGTCTGGGTTGTGTTTTGGAAGCGGCCTTAGAAAGTCAGGGTCTGGGTTGTGTTTGGGAAGCGGCCTTAGAAAGTCAGGGTCTGGGTTGTGTTTTGGAAGCGGCCGGGCAGTGATTGAGGCTGAAATGTGAGTGAAAAAGGCAGGAAACAGTTACAGATGAACGGGAGCTGAAAAGAAGAGAAGTTGGGCCAAGAAACAAGGGGGGAGGTGCAGGAGAGAGGGAGAGAGGGAGGCGCAGGAGAGAGGGAGGGAGGAGAGAGGGAGGTGCAGGAGAGAGGGAGGTGCAGGAGAGAGGGAGGTGCAGGAGAGAAGGAAGAAGGCCCAGGAAAGACGGCGAAAGGAAGGGAGTAGAGAGGCAGGGAGGCGCAGGAGAGAGGGAGAAAGGAGAGAGTGAGGCGCAGGAGAGAGGGAGGTGCAGAAGAGAGGGAGAGAGGAGAGAATGAGGCGCAGGAAAGAGGAGAGGGAGGAAGGCGCAGAAGAGAGGGAGGCGCAGAGGAGAGGGAGGCGCAGAGGAGAGGGACAGACAGGTACGGGGCAGAGTGGGGTCAAACCAAGCTAAACAGAGAAAGCAGTGAAGAAGGAGAATAAAGTGCTCGATGTTTTAGTTTGGGCAGAAAGCTCCTGCACAGACTATATTTTACACCTTTAACATGTTTCACACTTCTGTCTTTTGCACAATCTCAGTGACCCTAACCCTAACCATCTGTGCTAAAAGTGACATGTACATTTTTCCGTCAGAGATCAATAAAATCTATCTTATCTTAAATCTCATGAGGGATCGGGTTAATGTGTCCGGTTTGAGTCACCTCGTATAAACCGCCCTGACGCTCAGACTCTCCTGCTGCCAATACAGACCGGGAACTTACAACATTCCTGGTTCCAATAAAGATTCCCATTTGAGGCTGTTTTGAAATGCCGTGATCATTATATTTAGGTTCCACGGGGGCTTTCAAAATGTATAGAATTGCAATCAGAGAGATCTTTTTGAAGAGTTTTGTCGGATAACTAAGCTGCTGTATCCAGGGAGCCATACGTCATGTGCAGTTGGTTTGAAGAAGAGTAATGCCACAAGTTTGGTGCGTTTGGGGAGGGCGGGCTCTTCCATTTCATTCTGACAGAAGATAACAAAAGCCAGAAGTCGTAAGTGTCCCGTTGCCAGTTTCTGTATGCCTGGATGAAAGGGGCAGCAGCGCTTTGGGAGTGAGGGAAGACTAGATTCCTCAGCAGAAGTGACACTAATGCTGAAGAATTACTAGCATTATAATGTTTTCCCACATTGTTGTCAAAACGGACGACTGCAAAACCACATTAAACACGCTGGGTCTCCCCAGGGATCATCTGTGCCCTCTGCACTGTACTCTATTCTTGACAATTAATGAAAAATAAGAAACTCAGGGAAAGATCAATGTATGAAAGATGTATCCAGTGATGTTATTACAGTAAAAGCAAACATTGTGGGATCAATCAGAACCAGTTTTAACCACAACAAAGTCCAAAAATATGCTAACAAGTTCATAGGGAGAGAGACAGACACTCAATACCCTCCTTCATGTGGACTATAGACATATCATGCTGGAAAATCAAATAAGTTAATTTTATCTTTATCTTTAGCTCCTTTTAATGAGACAAAAAAGTAAAAAGTTAGTAGAAAGAGTAGAAGAAAGCGAGTACTGCGGAAGAATACCGCCAAAATATGTCAAGTAGCACAAGACTTCTGATTAAAAGCACTTTCTAAGCCATATCTTGCTGGAGTTTGATCTTTCTCAGTCTGACGATTGTTACCACTTATAATTAGAGTAAATGAGTCACCAGAGGCCAAATGTAAAAAATGCATAGAGCCTCGTCTTCTACAGGCTGCCGTTATTAGGGTTAGAAAGCACAGACTGGCAGTGAGTATGTTACAAATTTATTCTGAAAAATGCCTCTAAAACGGCTCTAATTGGAGTGACAATCTTACAGCCTTTTCCTTTGTACAAAAACAAAACATATTTTTGTGTTTTTCTCAGTGCATTACCGTTAATTTAGATAAGCTTCCACTAAACGCAGTGGACTTGGACGACCTTTTCAGTCAGGAAGCCTCGAGGCGCGCAGAGGCATGAGTCAGGAGTGAGTAGGACTTGCATGTTTACCTACGAAAAACGCATGTGTTCACTTTCCCCTTTGACAAACGCAGGAAAAACCAACGTCGGTGCCAGATCTAGACCCAAAACCAACGGGAAAAGGATCGTAAAATATCCTCAGAAGTCGACACAGTAACACAGAAACAAGAATAGGGTCCAGGCAATTTAAAAACAGGGCTAAACTTGTCTGTTTCTGCGAAGGATTAAGCTTCGCCAAAGGGTCTGATTTAGCGCCGTCATCTGCGGAGAGCTGGGAAAAAAGGAGGATTAACAACATTCTGCATCTACGACTTCAATTTGATGTGATGGAGATAAAAAAAAGCCTTTGTCATCGTAATTATTTCTGAGAAGTGACGCTTTTAAATCGGTTAGAAGCCGCCGGGGGAATATTAATATACTCCTCGAACGGTGATGGACTGATCGGGTCTGACGGTGATTGGCAGATGGATGGAGGCGTCCTGGAATTTTCTGTTTAAAGCCATTGTGCGTAACTTTGATTCGTGGAATACATAAAGAAGAAGCACATGTTGGAATATCCTTTTTTTTTTTTTTTTTTGCAAAGTACCGGAGATTACTTTAAAGCTTAAGGTAAAAAAACGGCTTCCTCCAAGACAAATATGAGCCGGGTTTGAAGAGGTGTAAACTCACTCACATTTGGGACGCGCCCTTTTTTCAGCGCGGTCCAAAAAGTTGCATGGTGTGTTTTTAAAATGGTAGTAGATGTAATGCTCACACAAAAATACTGTAAACTTGGAGCTAATTAAGTATTCGAATCATTATGGTGAACGGAGAGACGGATATGGCCAAAAACTTCAGCTAATTTGCTTCATGGCTTCACATTTTGTACTCCCCCCATGAGAACCTATGTCATTTAGATCAAATAATTAATCGAATTGATGCCGTTTTTGGTCAGTTAATGAATCATGAAGCGATTAATTGACAAAACTATAACCCCATAATGATAAATAATTCAATTGTCACGTAAATCAGTCTTAAAACTAAACCTATATTGGTCCATTCTTGCACATCTCAGCTGCTTGGGTCACGATAAAGGCAGAAAGCTACTTCTCTGGGACGATAAAGGCAGAGAGCTACTTTTCTGGGACGATAAAGGCAGAGAGCTACTTCTCTGGGACGATAAAGGCAGAGAGCTACTTCTCTGGGACGATAAAGGCAGAGAGCTACTTCTCTGGGACGATAAAGGCAGAGAGCTACCCCTTTAATCCCTGGGGAAAAATGTGTGATTTTTTGTGCGAACAAGGCTGATATTTTTACAGTATTTATCGTCACATATTTGTTCCTAATGAATCTGAATATATCCTTGTATGTATTATATATAAACAGATGTATACTATTCTACTATCTGTGTATGTATGTAGTATGAATGTAGTATTCACCGATATACAGTATATATTCCTGAGTACTTCTATCCAGATTGTTCTATTCTCACAATATCATCTTACTATTATTCTTATTTTCAGATTGTTACTTTAATGTTATTTTTATTGTGAAAAACCATGCAAGCGACTGTGACTAGGTCTAAATCTGAATTATTAAGTACATAATTTGATTCGTTCATTTCTAAATCCTTTGGCGAGCTACCCGTAGCTCCTGAGCTTCATGTTAGAGACCCCTGACGTAGCGACCAACACAAAGTAGATATTTTTGAAACGGAGAAAGTAAAACGCTGCTGTACAGACGAGGGCTGATGAACACAGTTTGATGTTGGATATTGACTTTAAACCTGTCACTGCTTGCCTCCTCTTTGCGAGTACAAACCCATCACCGTCCTCTGCCTCAGCCATTTCTACCATAATTCTAATTGACCCTCAATAATTCTGCACGGCCCATTACGCGCCACAATCTTGTAACAACCCCGCTCTCCTGTTTCCTCTGCCTCTCTCTATCTCTGTATGTGTGTGTGTGTGTGTGTGTGTGTGTGTGTGTGTGCGCGTGCGCGCGGCTGACCTACTGGGCCGGCTTCAAGTTTCCTCCTCAGTCTCTGTCACCAAACATTATTACTTGTCTGCGCGGCCTGATATATGAACACCACTATGTCCTTATGACGACCGAGGCGAGCGGCGAACCCCCCACGCCATATCCGCTTGATTTAAGAGGCGCACTCTAGAGCCCCTCGCCGCCGTCGCATGAGGCTGGAAATGTGATGTCAGATGAGGAGGTGATTGCAAAAGAGATTTCAGCGCGAGTCTAAAGTGCCCGGTAAGAACAACACGGCGGTCTCCCAGTTGGATTGGTATTGATGAATGAAAACAACTGGCTATCAACCCTGATTTGGGCTTTTCCATTTTAACTAATGGCCTCATGTGGTCTCGGTTCAGGCAGTAATGAATGAGGAGATGAGGCACGGAGATAAACAGGACATTTGTTTTACTATGAAACGTAATACTCCAGAAATTAAATAAACATTTTTGCATTGGTTGATGGATTAACTGTTGAGTCACAATCCAAGCAACTTAGAAATGACATTAGAATTCTTATGTGTGGTCTATGGTCTTACTGTACTGTCTATGATAGAGAGAATAACCAATGATGTATTTCTTCTATGAACCAATAGCTCTTATGTGTTTGTTATTGTGGCATTTTCCTTTGTTAGAACTGTCTGATTTTCTGATCTGACGGTTTAAATGTACAACAAAAATACATTGAATTGAATAATCCCATGTGGATCCAAATCGCACTAAACATAAATTATTCACATTAAGCTTATTCCTGCTTTGGTATCGCCACTCTGACCTGTAATTAACTTATAATCTTGCTTACATGGCCAAATAACCTACTCTAGATTGACGTCAGGCTAATCCAATCCACTGTAGTCTCTGATTTGTCTCGTCCAGTGCCGCTTTATCTCCGCGCGTAAAGTCTGTGCGTAAAACCTGTGCCAAGAGGTCTCTCCAAAAGCGCGTTGCGACTTGGTTTCAAAATCTGGCACAGAAATGACAACACTTCTACTTCTTGGAGCAAAAAAAATACAGCTCCGAAAGAGGTAAGAGAAGATCCACAGGTAAACATCAGCGCTCCCTAATAACAGGTTGGAGCCGAGATAAGAGAGAAAAAGGGGGGAGGGTGGAAAGACTCCCAACTGGCTTTAAGATTATCATTACAACAGACGGGACTTGTTAACAATACAAATGTTAAGGCGCTGATGGACTACCACAGAGCCATTACTCCACTGAGATTTACTTTTCCAATGCAATCACACCTTTCTGGCAAGCTACAAGTCCATTTTTATCCCAAATATTCATATCATTTGGAACCACATGCATAGAAGCAAATACCACAAAACCATCCTTCCAAGCAGTCAACTCCGAAATTTACACACACTACATTAAATCTATAACCCTCATAAACAGCAAAACAACCAACTCCACAGTCAAATATGTCTCCCTTTAACGCACCATATATTCTCTTTCTCTCTAATAACAGTCATTAAAGTCATACAATCATATATAATGCCTTATTTCTTATCATACCAGTTATGAATGTCATTTGTTTCTGTATATAATGGAAATATTTGTGTTTGTGTCTTCGTCATTGTTTGTATTGCTGAATATGTATTTGTCTTTTTGTAATAATAAAAACATTAAAACTTTTCCAATGCAACTCAGAGAAGCCACAACAGCAGACGGACCCATGCATGCCATCATATATATATATACACGTACACGTACACGTACACACACTCTGTTGACTTACTTTGGGTTGCTGCTGTTCCAGTAGACGCTGTGTCGCTCTGTAGACGCACACCACGCACAAATGCTCAGAAGGCAGCCCGCAATACAAAGCAAATCCATGCTGGCGATGCCTCCGGGAGATGTGTTTGCAAAGAACGAAGAGAAGTCAGTGCAAAACTCTGGGACCAGTGTGAGCCGCGCGCGTAAAAACCAAAAAACAGTGAAAAAGAGCTGAGAAAAACATGGAAATACTGGTACAACGAAAGAGTGATAACAAGTGGCGTGAGGCGTAGTCACTCCCACGGATCCGTAGTGAATGAATGTGTCGCTTCTGTGCGAGGTGGTTTTCTGAAACGCCCACAATTGTAGGCCACGCCCACTACAGCAGCGCGTGCCAATCAGAGCCACGTCCGAAAAGCGCTATAGAGAGAGATAGAAAAAAACCAAAAAGAAACAGCCTTGATCCGTGGGTTGTTTACATGTTGGACAGAGCTACTATGTGTGATTCGTGTGGCTGTAATTGACGTTAAGTGCAAAGTTTTTCTCTCTTTCAGAATGATCTTGGAGTGTGATGTGTGTTTTTTGTTAGGAGGAGAGGAGGAGAGAGGAGAGGAGAGGAGGAGAGGAGGAGAGAGGAGAGGAGGAGAGGCTGCTGATGTGTGGATGCTGAGGCTGACGCATTAGAAGCTCGTTGACACAATGTAATTACACACAAACACGGGCAACATAACGTTCTGCCGCAGCTGCAGTTATCTGTCCGCGCTGCCTCTCTCTCTCTCTCTCTCTCTCTCTCCCTCTCTCTCGCTCTCTCTCTCTCGCTCTCTCTCTCCCTCTCTCTCTCTCCCTCTCTCTCCCTCCCTCTGTCTCTCTCTCTCTCTCTCTGTCTCTCTGACTCTCTCGCTCTCTCTCTCGCTCTCTCTCTCTCTCATTGATTGGATTTAACATCTTGTCGTGAATCAATAACATTTGTCTTTACGTCGTGCGTGACTGGGGTTTGATTTAATTTGGTCTGAAAACAAGATTGTATTGATCTGTGTACAGTGGACACTGGTCATGTCTGTGCACATTACCACTGCACAGTCTCAACCAATCAAAGCCCACTATAGATGCACTTTAATGTAATGTAATATAATTCATGTATATACTAGCATTAGCAGCTTGTACAGTCTCATGTTTGCAAATGTATCTATCCATCCATCCATCCATTTTCTACCCTTTAATCCATTTCTGGGTCAGGGGGGTGACAGTCAGAGATGCCACCCAAGTCTCATAGCACCAGCCCCTCACTGACCCTCTGCAGGTGGTGAGTCCACAGGAGGACGGCTGCTCTCTGAGTGTGAGCATAGCCTTGATCTTTCAGTGGGGGCTTTTGGGCAAAGTGGGGTTAAGTGTCTTGCCCAAGGACACAACGACAGCAGTCATCAGTGGGAGTCGGTGGAGAAGGTGCAGAGGTGGGAATTGAACCCACGACCTTCAGGCCTGAAGGCCAATGCTCTACCAACTGAGCTACTGTCGCCCCCAAATGTATCTATCTGTGTTGTAAATATTATCCTATACTTGCACTATTGCACTGGTTAGACTCTAAACTGCATTTCGTTGCATTGTTCTGACTTTGTAAAGACAATAAAGTTTAATCTAATCTAATCTAAACATGTGTTACAGCTGAGAAGTGAGTTTAGTTTTTGTTTGCAAATTCACAACATCAAAAATGCAACTTACCCAGACCATAAAACAATGAAATACACATATATAGTTGTGTCCTTGGGCAAGACACTTAACCCCACATTGCCTGAAGCCCCCGCTGACGGAGCAGCCATCTTCCTGTGGACCCACCCCCTGCAGAGGATCAGAGGGACTGGTGCTATGAGACTTGGGTGCAGCTCTCATTGTTACCCCCCGACCCAGAAATGGACAATAAAGGGCTTGAAAAATGAATGATTGAATACACCCAACTCTTATTGAAGTTTCCAAGTAACAATATCTGAAAACAGTTTGAAAAGCATGGTCATTTGGATTCTCTTCTGTATTTTATTAAACATATTTTTTAACGATTTTTGCAACCTATAGAAAGACAAAAGGGACAAAAAAACAAATTAAAACCATATCAGTCTAATGTATGCAACATGGATAATTCTATGTCATGAACAGCTCTTGGGTTGTGCCTGCAGTATAAACAGTATCCAACAGTATTTAACAGTATCTAACAGTATTTAACAGTATCTAACAGTATCGAACCCTACATTTCATATTTACCCCATATTAAAATTCAAGGTTTTTCATCTTCATCTTGCATTGCCCCAATTTTGTAAAAAGCAATTCTCCAAAGTGCAAATACATTCAGAAGCAGCTGCTCCTGTACAGTTTATGTCTGATCAGTATCATTTTAATAGTAGTTTTGACGGCGCAGCGAGGATCAGTCTCGGCCATGTGCTCCTTGTTGCCAGGGCTCTCACAGTCCGTCCTGATTGGTCCGTGCACTTGTAGTAATACGCACTGTCGGACACATTGCAAATCTCTGGTCTCAGTTGTGTTTGCAGTGACTTTGGGGTGATCGGGAGCGTGGGCGGTTTGTAACCAGGCGTACAGTATCTCTGGGTTTGCGCCTCACATGGCACTTTGTCTGCTCTGAGAGGTGCAGCAGCAAAGTGCTAAAAGAGAAAGGGAAAAAAGGAGGTCAGACACTGGTGCTAATGAACACGGAATTATGCACAACAAGAGAGCGTTTGGATTCAGACTGCTGAGGTCGCCGGGTGTCGGGTCGGGCTTGTGAAATAAAAGTACGGTAATTAAAGTCTGGCCACTTATTTAGCAAAGTGCAAAGTGCAAAGTGCCATGAGCAGTTGTCCGGGTTTAACTTTTGCATCTTTTTCTTATTAGATTCTGGTGATAAATGTTAATCCCATATATTCTCTCACACCTCACCTTAAAGCCACACACTCACACACATCATCACTCACCTATTCTTGTGTTTCATATGACGTCGGGGCAGTGGCGTGAATAACAAACGTGGGACAGGACGTGACGTATAATGGCGGTGCAGTCTGCCGGGTTTATACACAGAGATATAGTAGAAGAAGAAGCGCTGTCAAAATGCCATTTTTTTGTACGGTGTACGCTTGTAGCAACCGCACAAATAGAGAGAAAGACCAGAGTTTGTTCATGTTCCAACTGTGGTCTCATATAAAGAAGGACACTTTGAAAAAGTGTCCTGGAATGAGGCGGGCGAGGTGGATCAAGGCTTTCCCAGATAAGCGCCCCCTGCAGGCCGCCCCAATGAAACGCAGACATTTCTTCTGTTTTTTTTCCAAAAATGCCCGAAATCAAGACTCTTTTGAGAAATATTTGTTAGTACTCTCTTAGAATTGAGTGTCCCTGATTAAGACTGTTACAACCGTACACCGCACAGGAGGAGAGCCTTTGACTCCAAAACAGACTTTACATGGTTTTCACTGGGAGCAACACTGAGTAGTCCCATCTCTGCTCAGTCGCCCCCTACTGGCCAGTTTAATGAAATCCAAGAATTGTGCTTTCTTTTTGTGGTTGGGTAAACCGGAGCACCTGGGGGACACGGGGAGAACATGCAAACTCCACACAGAAAAGCTTCAACTTGAGAACTCGCAGCCCTTGTATATGTCCTGTATATAATCTTGTGTACATTGTATTCTTTGTATGCCTTGTATTGTTACGTCTTGTTTGTTTTTATGTTCTTCGTTAACATCAACCTGCCAGGGGGTCTGCAGATGGAAATTAGCCTAAGGCTATAATCTGGCATATTTACATTGGTCAAATGTTCATTAATATGCATTGTACCTCCTTTTAAAACCCAAATAAATAAATAGGTGGAATCAAACCCGGGACCTTCTTGTAAAGCACACATGTTAACCACTGCGCCCCCATGCTGGGTTTGTGTAGTCATTACAAAACCGTGTCTTAGCAAGAAGGTTCTGGGTTTTCTGAATAAGGTTTGAATGTTGTCCAGAGTTCCTCCTGGCGCTCTGGCTGCAGCTGTGACCTAAAGTGCTACTTCTATTGTTTGCTACTTGTGTTGATTGTTTGGATGGATGTGTTTTTGCTGCTGCTGGACTCCTGCACCGCTCCTTCAGGGATCAATAAAGAATCAATCTGTCTTATCATTTACCTATCAATCTAAACATGTACAAAAGGTAAAATCTTCCAGCTCTGGTCCAAAGCGGACCATTAAAATCTGGAGAAGGTTTTTTTTGCAAAATGGGTCAAATACAGAGGAAAACATTCCCTATGAAGGCAATCAAGTAAAACCTACTCATGACTAAGGCCCCGTTTTTACTGAGGCGCTGCGCAGACGTTTCGAGGCCATTAACAGAAACTACCAGGTTCCTTATGCAAATTTCACAGCGTTCATACAAGGATCAAAAACGATGTAGTTCTAGCGCCCGGCCAGTAGGGGGCAGAGGAACTTTACAACCAAGACATGAAAGATGCACCAACATCATTCTGTATTTTAACAGCAGCTGCGTAAATGGAAACTGAACCTAGAGCTTGGCGTGGTCTCGTTTGGACGAACAAAGGAGTAGAATCCTCCTCCGTGCAGCGCTCGAAGCACATGTAGCTAGTTAATGTAACCACTGCCATTGTTGTTTACATTTGTTCTCGGCTACTGCGCATGTCCAAATGTACGTGTCGGATCAGCAGCAGAGAATTCACACCTTTCGTGTGAAAAAGCCCCCGCTGAGCTTCTGAGCTCAGAATTCTTACGTTTTCACCTGGAACACAGTCTCCGTATGAACGGGGGGTAGCAAACGAACATCCAACTATAGCGTTTTACTGCTGCAATGTCTCCGTATAAACTGGGCCTAAAATGGCCTCGTATTATTCACTGATCAACAATATCTGTAGGTTGCTCTCCCATCAGCTGCACTTCAGTTTGCACTTTCCAGACGATGAGTGAGAAACCTTCCCTTGTTTGGACTAATCCTTGTACGACCGAGACTTTTCACAAACCTGTTTAATGCATTGTTATTTTAAAATGACTTGATCACGGCTGCAGCACAACGTCGTCAAGCAGTCACGGTTTCCTCAAGCTGAGAGCCATCTGAAGGGACAGTAGGAGCCATTGTTATTCAAAGTACTGAGACGGTTAATCTTTAAAACCTAGGGATTATGGGTAATTAGAGGGCTCATTGATTAAAGGGAGGTTCTGGTAATCTTGTAAAATGCCCATATCTCTCTTTTTAATCATAAGCAAAGACAGTAAATAACATACTTTTATAAAATCTTGGCAGAATTGGAACAAAGAAGATTCAGATTCAGAAAACTTTATTGATCCCAAAGGGCAACTCATTTGCAGCATAATCTCAAAGCAGAACACACACACACGCATGCATACACGCACGCACGCACACACACACACACGCACACACACACGCACACATGCACGCACACACACACGCACACATGCACGCACACACACGCACACATGCACGCACGCACACACACACACAGTTCATACAGCAGCAGGTTACACAATATATGTTACAACAAACAACAATGAACAACACAATTCCCAAAAGTTAATCACCTCGACCAGAGTTCAACAGTTTTAGGGCCGAGGGCACAAAAGAATTGGAGAAACGGTTTGTTTTTCGTGCTGGAGCATAAAAACGACGCCCTGAAGGCATCAATACAAAGTCAGCGATCGGAGGATGTTTGGGCTGAGCCAGAATACATTTAAAATAAAAATGATTAAGAATTGTCCTGTTTACATTAAAAGAGTTCAATTTCCTCAACAGGTGCATTCTCTGCTGCGAAGATTTAGTCAATAGGAGTTAGTGAAAAGCCTTATTGTTCAGTGTTTGTCAAAATGTGATGTAGAGCTGCTTCATGTGACATCACAATCCATTCATCACTTTTTATAAGCTTTGTCAAGAACATTTGGAGGCGGGTCTTTGGAAAGCACCTCGGCCTGGATTATACTTGTTATGGTTTGTTTGTGTGTGTCACGACGACTCAGGAGCAGTTTATTTTACTTCTTTGGTTTCTCTGACGGGAGAGAACTTCAAAACTTCAAAGGACATAACGTTTACATTAAAAAATGAAATATGTAATTCAGTCTAACTAGTTCTTAGAAGCGCTTTGGGTGATCTTGGTCTGTAAAATGTGCTATATAAATAATCATTACTTATTTACTTACTTACTAGTTACTTACTTAGTTACTTACTTACTTACTTAGTTAGTTACTTACTTACTAGTTACCTACTTACTTACTAAGTTACTTCAGTAACCAAGTAAGTAAGTAAGTGTAAGTAATTACTTATTTACACTTAGTTACTTACTTAGTTACTTACTTACTTACACTTACTTACTTACTTAGTTACTTACACTAAGTTACTTACTTAGTTACTTACACTTACTTACTTAGTTAGTTAGTTACTTACACTTACTTAGTTAGTTACTTACTTACTTAGTTACTTAGCAAGAAGGTTCTGGGTTCCATTCCACCTCCAGGCCTTTCTGTGTGGAGTTTATGTTCTCCCTGTGTCTGCGTAGGTTTGCTCCGGGTGCTCAGGTTTCCTCCAGGCGCGCTGATTCCTCTACCACTTATGTACACATGTGCAATAGTTCAGGGATAATGTGTGTTTGTGTTTGTGAGTGCGACTCTGGGAAAACAGATGAGCCCCAATGCTACAATTCTTAGAGGAGTAACACTAACACTGTCCCAACCAAACAAACAATACAGAATAAAAACAGCAATAAAAGGTCATATTCTTACACAAACATTGAGCTCTTTTGATCAAACTTTAATTGAAATCAAACCAAAATGCCAACATACATTCTGTCAAGTTAATAAGAAAACACATGAGGTTGAAAATACAGAAAATGTAGAACAGTCTGTCCGTAGAGCCAGCCCCAGTGCAGTGATGCAGCAGAGTGGCTTCACGCACCCAGATGGTAACAGTGCGTTTCCTTGAGCTCTATTGTGGAGCTGAAAAACCACTGAGCCGTGCAGTATCTGTGCCACGGCAGCACAAACACTTCAGAGTTCATATTTGTGCTTAAATTGCCCTTCTGCAGATGGGATTATCCACATGAGAGCACATGCATGGGTTTCTCAGGCCACGGCGGCTCTTCTTACAAACAGCCCGACAGCTCCACAGAGTAATTAAACTGTCAGGTGTTAGAGGCTCGTTTCCAAATCACGGCTGTGACATAACCGTATCTCAGTGGGGTCTGTGCGTCTCTGCTTTTGCCGCTGAACCCCAACTTTGAAAAAACGACACGGACAGAAGTGACGTCCTCCCACGCCAACGTTTCGGATCGGGTTTGACGATAAAAAAATGGCAAATCTAAAAAAGGTTTGTGACGTTTCGGTCGATGAAGTGATTGCAGCCGTCTGCAGCTCTCTGAATGTAAATGTGCGAGACTGGAATGTTGACAGAAGAAAACGGTGTCATAAAAAACAGATGTAAACAGTGACAACAGTGACAGAGGTCTTTATGGGGAACGTTTCTCTCATTTATCAGCGTTTTTATAATGAACAAGAAACTACAGTGAAGGGTTTTGTCACTGCGTTTCTAGGAATGTTGGTTTTCAGTAGCAGTAGAAGTAGTAGTAGTTGCAGTAGTAGGATTTGGGGTAGTAGTAGTAGTAGTAGTTGTAGTTGTAGCACCAGTAGTAGGCTTAGTGACAGTAGTAGTACTAGCAGTAGAAGTAGTAGCAGGATTTATGGCAGTAATATTAGTAGTAGAATTAGTGGCAGTAGTAGTAGTAGTAGTAGGATTAGTAGCAGTAGAAGTAGTAGTAGTAGTAGTAGTAGTAGTAGGATTAGTAGTAGTAGTAGTAGTAGTTGCAGTAGTAGTAGTTGCAGTAGTTGCAGTAGTAGTAGTCATAGTAGTAGTTGCAGTAGTAGTAGTTGCGGTAGTTGCAGTAGTAGTAGTCGTCAGAGGTGTGGACTCGAGTCATGTGACTTGGACTCGAGTCAGACTCGAGCAGTGTTGGGCACGTTACTTTGAAAAAGTAATTAGTTATAGTTACTAGTTACTTCTCCCAAAAAGTAACTGAGTTACTAACGGAGTTACTCCACTATAAAAGTAACTAGTTACCAGTAAAAGTAACTATTGCGTTACTTTTTCGTTTTGTTCTGGAACATAATGTGCACCCGACGTGCGCATTTTTACCTTTAACAGTGCCAATATTTCCATCTAGAAAAGGCTGTTTTGCTGCTGAAGTCCTGTTCACTCTTCATCTCTCACTGTGCTGTAAAGCCCGCCACTGTGAATGTGGAAACACCGGTGACGAGCGGTGAGGCTGGTGAAGCACTGACTTCAGTCCAATCAGATGAACATATACATCATATAAATCAAGTGGACAATTTGTTTGGCTACAGCAAAATATGTTTTATGCCCGCATTGTGTGTTCATACAAAACGCAAAACTATGAGTTATGGGTCTTACCTTATAGCTATACCTTATAAATGACCTGCACAGTCCACTTCGGTTCAGACCAGTTCCTTGTTTAAATCCAGTGAATGGTTTGAGCGTAGATATGTAATCCTCCATTTGGAAATGAGTCCAATGAGTTTTAAAAAGTAAAACAAAACGCGTGTGTCCTCCGTAAACTCCTCTGTTTTGCTGCAGCCGGCTGCATCCAATTTCCAAAATCAACCGTCTTACACTTCACCTCTCTTTCTTATCATTCCTATAGTAATTGAAAAATTACCCTATGTGCATTTTAGATTATGTAAAAATGTGTTATATGTATGTTAGCCAAACCTGTTGCTGTCCTTAGCAGATAAACCAGGAAGAGCAAGGAGCTTATCGATGGAATTGTATGCAGCCGACTTCTGCGCTCACATGCGCTACTCTGCGGCTGACCTCACGGTGATACAAGCCGTGGTTGAGCGCGATTAAGACCCATATTTGTTTCAAAAACACAATTTATGAACAATCCTCTCAACTGTAGACATGTAGATTGTAAAGGAAATATGATTTACATCAGCCAATAATTGCTGAGAGGTTTTCTCATCCTCCCTTCTCTCATGACAACACGTTCATTGTGCGTCTTGAGTAACGCGCAGTAACGGGATGTCGGAAATGATAACGGCGTTATAGTTACTGTCAAAGTAATTAGTTAGATTACTCGTTACTGAAAAAAGTAACGGCGTTAGTAACGCCGTTACTAGTAACGCCGTTATTCCCATCACTGGACTCGAGTCATGATTTTGATGACTTTAGACTCGACTTGACCAAATATAAAAAGACTTGCAACTCGACTTGGACTTTAACATCAATGACTCTGACTTTCACTTGGACTTGCACCAATTGACTTGTAAAGACTTGCGTAACCCGGGCCATTTTTACCTTTCTCCGCATCTCTCTTTCTATCTATGCCTATCTAAGCGGCACAACTCGGCAGAACACCGTCTCTGAAGAAACAAAGCCTCGCGGTAGTTGTAGCGCTCGCGAGAGAGTTCGAACGTGAGTTCTCCGCAGTTCGCGCTGCAACACTTCCCTAAACAAGCGCACTGCATTCACCGGTGGGTGTGTTGTCGTAGGGGAGCTGGAAATGAGCGAGCTGCAGGTATTTATCGCGACCTAACGTCATACTTTGTTCTACAAACCGTAATTGATATGCTTTCACTACAGGCGCCTCATACAATTGAATCGACGCAGTTGTCACACTGTGTGCCGTGTTTTAAAGAGGAACTGGTGAGTCAAACTAGCGCTAGCCTGCGCTGCTCTGTTGGCTCTTTCTTATATTTTTCTGTGTGGGCGCCGAGGCCTATTATTATGAGTATGTTTTTGCTGTGCTCCTCCTGCTAAAGTTTGCATACATTAGATAGTTGTTTTGATTATGTGCACTAAGCTAGATTAATATTTGCACTATTGTTTATGGTGCATTGATATGAGAATCAGTGCTTTGACTGATTGAATTAATTTATATGAGACATTTTAATATGTAATGATATATTGGTAATTATGAGATATTACTAATGCTGGTCCAGTTCATACAGGCCAGGTTCCTTCCCCTCCATTGGTCCCTTCAGTCCTTTGCCCCCCCCCCCCCCCCCCCCTTTTTTTTTTTTTTGATGGCGAGCTGCCCCAGGTCCAAAGCCTGGACCCCTCATACTACCCCTATCCTACAGTAGGACATTTGGAACAATAACCACTACGGACATTAAACTGATTATATAGATACAGGTCCCAGCCCAATACTGAGATTAATTGATTATAATATAAGCATACTATTCATATATGCTGCACTTGCTACTTCCCATTAAAAAAACCCCAAAGATAAAAAGTATGTTGACACGGACTGCTCTGATTTTATGTGTGGTCTGTGCATGTGTAACTGAGCCTGCATCTGGCACAACATCCAATTAGATCACGTAGATAGTTTTGATTTATCAGCAGCCAACGACATGGAACAAACTGTTAGTCCATGGGTCAGAGACCAACGAGAATGCACCAGCAAAATGATTCCTAACATTATTTTGTTTGCCTACAAAAGTACGTGGAGACCAACAAGAAACAAATCGCAGTCAAAAAGACTCGAGAGGACTCGAAAGTCAAACCGTAGGACTTGGGACTGACTTGAGATTTGTTGGCCTTTGGTCAACTCGGGACTTGACTCGGGACTTGAGGGCAATGAATTGAGACTGACTTGTGACTTGCTAAACAATGACTTTGTCCCACCTCTGGTAGTCGTAGTAGTAGTACTAACAGTAGTAGTAGTTGTAGTTGCAGTAGTTGCAGTAGTTGCAGTAGTAGTAGTAGTAGTAGTTGCAGTAGTAGTAGTTGCAGTAGTTGCAGTAGTAGTAGTCGTAGTACTAACAATAGTAGTTGCAGTAGTAGTAGTCGTAGTAGTAGTCGTAGTAGTCGTAGTAGTAGTAGTTGCAGTAGTTGCAGTAGTAGTAGTCGTAGTAGTAGTTGCAGTAGTAGTAGTTGCAGTAGTTGCAGTAGTAGTAGTCGTAGTAGTTGTAGTAGTAGTATTTGCAGTAGTTGCAGTAGTAGTAGTCGTAGTAGTAGTTGCAGTAGTAGTAGTTGCAGTAGTTGGAGTAGTAGTAGTTGCAGTAGTAGTTGCAGTAGTAGTTGCAGTAGTAGTAGTTGCAGTAGTAGTTGCAGTAGTAGTTGCAGTAGTAGTAGTTGCAGTAGTAGTTGCAGTAGTAGTTGCAGTAGTAGTTGCAGTAGTAGTAGTTGCAGTAGTAGTTGCAGTAGTTGGAGTAGTAGTAGTTGCAGTAGTAGTTGCAGTAGTTGCAGTAGTAGTAGTTGCAGTAGTAGTTGCAGTAGTAGTTGCAGTAGTAGTTGCAGTAGTAGTTGCAGTAGTAGTAACGAGTAGTTTTAACAAAGACTGAACATTCAATACCTGTTGAATAGAATCAATCCTTCTCTGTTCTTCTCTGTTCTTCTCTGTTCTCACAAAAGGACCAATGCCTACGTCTCTAAATATCTCTATAGAACCTTTAGCATACACGGTCCAAGCTACACACAAAACTCTCTTGATTACAACAATCAAAATGAAAAGTATACACAGTGTAGTAATTGTGTTGCTGTTTGCGCGCGGCAGGTCGTCCTCAATAACGTGTTTTATATTCACGCCGAGCGCTCGTCCTGGCAGATCCGTTTTACAAAATACAATTGTTTTTTCTGGCTCGCTGTGAAGATAAAAGGCTGAGAGCGACTGGCAACATAATTGTCATTTGCATCGAATATGGCAACGGAAACAAACCACTCTCCCAGACCCCCACCGGCCCCGGAACAACGACATGTGTAAATCCATCCAGGAAGAAGGGGAGGAAGACCAGCTCTGCAACGGCCAATCGTAATCATACGTCTTGGTTAATGGTGAAAGAGAAATTTGAGGCATCGTTACTCAATTATACAAGAAATATTGAAGAAGATGACAAAGTCTGGGAGTGTGTCTTTCATTCAGACAGAAGACATGTTTTATTGTTGATGGTAGAGCACGAACACGAACGTTACAGAATAGAAGTTTATTATTCAGCAGGAGGAATGAGGTCCTCCAATCAGCGTTTGCCACAGTGCCAGCAGCTTCATCCTTGAGTAACCAAAACATGGCGTAGAAAAGAACTGGCTTCTGCACATGTTAGAATGATGAGTTAGAACTTTAACTATAGCTGCTTCAAAGTGTCATGAAATACCACAAGTATTATGGAGAACAAAAATCCAACTGTGCTTCATCAAGAGCTCCGTTTTAGTTCTAGTGAGCACAATAATGAAACCGACACGCCACAGAAGGCAGATTCAAGGAATGGAAAAGCAACTGTAATGTACAGGTCAACAGTAAATACCAATTTAAAATCCTTTTAAGAAATACACCTACATTGATAAACTAGTATTGTATAAACATGTGATATCACAACTGTGCTGTAATCTCAATTGGGTCTGGGTCATGTGTGTGTGTGTGTGTGTGCGTATTTTGTGTAATGTAGTAATTATTACTGCACTTTGCTTGACTCCAGGAAGAATATCTGTGTTGAACAGCTAATGGAGATCAAAATAAATACAAATACCTTTTATATTTTTTAAAAATAGTTTTTTTGGTTGGGACAGCACATGTTCATGAACACATCACTGCGGATTGTAGCCATGGGTTCATTTGCATCTGTTGTCCGACAGTCACACTCACAAAGACACACTAATTCACCCTGAACTATTGCACATGTTTTTGGTGGTAGGGGAAACCGGAGCACCCGGAGGAATCCTAAGCAGACACAGGGAGAACATGCAAACTCCACTGAGAGGCGAGAGTTCTAACCACTCAGCCACCGTGCCGCCCTAAATACAAATACAAATAATACGTCATTTTGAATCTGACAGATGGAGAAAATAAACAAGCCGTGTAGCACAAACATAATTCTACATTCAGGACTAAATTGCTCTCGGTCCGTTTTGTGGCAGGAAAAGAAGATACAGGGAAATGATAGGGAACGGCCTGGGAACTCTGTCCACAAGAGTTTCTGCAGCTAAAGGAGCGAGATGATGTCACACCGAGTCCAGAAAACCAGAACTAAATGCTCATTTCAACATTACACCATTGCAATTTGAACAAGACCAGATGGAGAAAGGTACGAGAGTGTTTGTTGTTACTTTGCAAAATAGATTACACACGTTAAGAGAAAAGGGTAAGTTTGAGGTAAAGTAAGTTATGTATGAGAAACCGGTCCGGCTTCCCCAGACCCGAAGACCCCGGGACCAAGGTCCAGATGGAATAGAGCAGCGTGTGCAGTGATGCGGTCGCTGTATCCGACTGTAGTGTTAAAGAGGGAGCTGAGAAAGCCAACGCTCTTGATTGACAGGTCGATCTATGTTCCGTCCCTCACCTCTGCGGTTTGGGGAATGGAGGAGATTGTGGATTCAAGCGGTCCACATGAGCTTCCTCCACGGATTTGCTGGAGTTCCCTCAGCAATAGCGTGAGATGATCGAGGAATCTCTGGGGAAGTGTTCTGGCTCAAAAAGGTCCCTGAGCTCGAGCACATGTTTGCAGCCTTAGTCCTTGCTGGTGGGGGTGTACCCGGAAAGAGAATCACCCAATGCTTTTGTATGGCGTATTCTTACCTCTCTAAAACCTCTTTACAGGATGGTCCTAAAGTCGCTCTTGGCCCAAAGCTCCGTTCCAGATGCTGTCGATGCTGAGGGCCGCGGCCATTTTGAAAAAGCCAACAGAAGGAAAAGTGGTACATTAGTTTCACCGGCGGAGGTAGGTGTGTGAGATCTAACCCAGGACCTTCTTGTTGTGAACCACAAGTGCTACACTGTGCCCTCGTGATGTACTGTAGGAAAAACAAAATAGTGGTTTGTAAAAAATATGCAAAATTACTAAACCCTGACACGAATGTAATTCATTAACAGTAAAACATACATTATTATTATTTGGTCTTCATCATATTCATTTTCCACATCACAAGAGTCTCACTGGTCTCTCTCTCTGGTCATGAGCTTTGGGTAAAGACCAAAAGAACAAGATCGCGAATTCAAGCGGTCAAAATGAGTTTCCTCCGCAGAGTGGCTGGTCGCTTACTAAGAGTAGAGGAGCTCAGTCACACAGGAGAAGCTCGGAGTAGAGCCGCTGCTTCTCCACGTCGAGAGGAACCAGTTGTGGCGGCTCCTGGATGTCTTCCTGGAGAAATATTCCAGGGGACCAGGGGAAGACCCAGGACACAGAGGGACTGGAGGAAGTGTCTGTGGAGAGGGGAGTCTGGGCGTCTCTGGTTAGACTGCTGCCCCCACGACCCGGCAACGGATGAAGCGGAAGAAAATGGATGGATGGATGGCATATGTATTTTCATCTTAATTCCAGATAATCACAGAATGTTGTATTATGTATATTTGATCCT
>OZ035838.1:37189828-37322328 GCA_964034765.1 Knipowitschia caucasica | reverse complement strand
GTATTCATGACTAAACCGAGGTCAGTCCAGGACTAAAACCCTCGCAGAATGGTCTGACGCAGAACCACATTTTGAAAACCACTTCTGCTCTAACCCTGTTCCTTTGTCCATCCTCTCGGTGTTGTCTGTCGTTCCTCTGCACTTTCTGCTCCCAAAATGTACAAGGCCTTTCTTCTCTAAAACAATGGCTGTAAGTGCGTCCTGTAATTTACCCTGTACCTCTCAGAAACCACGAAGCAGAAGAAGGAGGAGAAGGAGGAGGAGGGGGAGGAGGAGGAGAAGGAGGAGGAGGAAGAGGAGAAGGAGAACGAGAAGGAGGAGGAGAAGAAATAGACGAAGAAGAAGAAGAAGGAGAAGATGAAGAAGGAGGAGGAGGAGGAGAAGAAGAAGGAGAAGGAGAAGAAGGAGGGGAGGAGGAGAAGAAGAAGAAGATGAAAAAGGAGGAGGAGGAGGGGAGTAGGAGGAGAAGAATGAGAAGAATAAGAAGAAGGGGGAGGGGAAGAGGGGGAGGAGGAGGAGGAGGAGAAGAAGAAGATGGAGGAGGAGGAGAAGGAGAAGAAGAAGAAGGAGAAGAAGATGGAGGAGGAGGAGAAGAAGAAGAAGCAGCAGAGGAATAGAAGAAGGAGGAGGAGGAGGGGAGCAGGAGGAGGAGAAGAATAAGAAGGGGGAGGGGGAAGAAGGAGAAGAAGAAGGAGGAGGAGAAGAAGAAGAAGAAGCAGAGGAAGAAGAAGAAGAAGAAGCCTATTCAAACCAAATCCAGTCGATCCAGTTCTTTCCGTCTTGTTGACACACGCGTTGGCACAGAGCGAGCGAGTCTGTCCAACTTTCCCTGAGGGCGCTACGGGCTCATGCAGGAGTTAATGATTAGAGGGAGCAATTTAAAAGCAAAACAAAAGTAATCAGCCCGAACAGCCTTACAGCAACAGATGAGGTGCTAAGTGGCTAAGTGCTCAAAGTGCTAAGGCCAATGATTGTCCTGGGACGGGTGCGGTAATAGGACCACGGCGGAGACACACACCGGGTCAGTTAGAGACACACACACTCTCTCGGCTCACACCACCGGGTCCAAACTTGTGTGTGTTAAAAAGTAGGTTGTTCTATTTTTAAGTTCTCAATCTGGTCACAAGGATTAGGCCAAGAAATATTTTTGTCTATGTATAAATAAGCCGTCTTCATGTGTGTGTGTGTGTGTGTGTTCATGTGTGTGTATTATGTGTGTGTGTGTGTGTGTGTGTTGTGTGTTCATGTGTGTGTGTGTGTGTGTGTTCATGTGTGTGTATTATGTGTGTGTGTTATGTGTGCTGTCTGTGTGTGTGTGTTCTGTGTGTGTGTGTTATGTGTTGTGTGTGTGTGCTGTGTGTGTGTGTGTGTGTTATGTGTTGTGTGTGTGTGTGTGTGTGTGTGTGTGTGTGTGTGTGTATGAGCAGATTGAGTGATAGCACAGCAGATGCTTTCAGTGAGGGTTCACTTTGGCTAATGACTACATTTGGGTGAAAGTGAGCCGTTTTATTTGTTAATTAGCTTCATTAGACAAACACACACACACACACACACACACACATACGTATACACACATACATATACACACACATATAATAATTAGTTAATTCATTCATTAGGTCAACCTTTCATTCATTTTTTCATATTATAGAAACATTGAAAAAGTACGTGGATGAAAGAGTGATTTGCAGTGTAATGGGAGAGTGGTGTATGGTCAGAGAGTGTTTGGGTCTGAGCGAGTGTCCCCACGGGCTCTGTTAGCGGCAAACGAGATGGCTAAAGCTAGGCTAAATGCTTAATGCTAACAACTCACTCGGGCGCACTACATACGTGTCGGTAAACTCAGATCAAGTCAATGGAGCAAATCCAGACCTCCAAAACACGCACAAAACAAATGCTTGAAAATGAGAAAACATAGAAGTGTTTGCCACCTGCTCTCTCCAGATACATTTGTACTTTCACAATCTTTCACTACAGACTTTCCACAGTCTGGTGCTGCCCTCTCATATACAAACCACTTCATGTCTCCTTTCCCCTGCAGGTTTCTCTCTCCCTGAATCAAATCCAACATGTTGTGATCCTCAGACGTGGAGCAGAATCGTCGTATCTCTGGGCACCTGTGAGTGGGTGTAGCATTTGGTAAAAGAAACACAACATTTCGTCCTTGACTCGTCGGCCGGAGAAACACAGCAGTTTGTGTGAATGTTGTGAAGAGACGTCGAGGATGGAACAGAAGCGAGCCTCGGACTGCTGGATTTTACAGGAAAATATTTGGTGCATACAAAAACCATAGACTGTGAATAATTAACAGACGTTCATTCATTCATTTCCCTTTATCTATACAGCATCTTTCACAGACCTGAGTAAAAGCGCTTTAAAATTGTTGTGGGCATTTGTTTTCCACTCCACACAGACATGGAGCAGGTCACAGACAGGAGGCACAAGTTGGACCTATTACACATGTTTTTAGTATTTCCAGGAGGAAACCTACACAGGGAAAACATGCAAACTCTACTCAGGATATCCCTGTTCCGACTGGGAATTGAACCCAGGACCTTCTTGCTGAGACGCGAGAGTGCTATCCATTCAGCCACCGTGCTGCCCATTGGAAATAGTCCAAGGACAGAACGACAACAGACATGTGTGGGAGCAGTTGTAGTAGGTCTCGTGGGGTATCAAACCCACGACCTTCAGGCCAAAAAGCCACTGTTCTACCAACTGAGCCACTGTCTCCCCAGTTACGGATTTAGTGATTATTTCCTCAGTTGAAATGCATGTGCTTCATTAATTCAACGAGTACATTCAAAAGTCCACAGCGGCTAAACTAGACTGGTCCAAACAAAAACCCTCCCTCAGCATCGACAGCATCTGGAACGCAGCCTTGAGACAAGAACGACTTTTGGACCAGACTGTAAAGAATGATTTATAGAGGAAAGAAGACGCCATATAAAAGCATTTGGTAATTCTGTTTCCGGGTACACCCCCACCAGCAAGGAGTGAGATTGCAGCATGTCAGCGCACGTGCTCATGGACCTTTCGGAGCCGGGACCCGCCCCCTCTGATCATAACCCATCGATTAAACAAAAAAACAGAAAATTAGGCGTAATAACAATGACACCAACCCATGACCCATAATCTGTAATTTTACTATAATACATGTTTTAAACCAGACACAGTTAGGACTAGATGAAGTCATGAGAGGTGACGCTGATTTGTTTTGCCTAATTGTGTTTAATTAAACTAAAATATCAGGACAAATAATGTTGATAATCGCATTAAATAAAAGCCAGAATCTCGCACTTGGCTGATCTCTCGCGCTGCTCTTACATAACCTCTCGTCTATAGAGTGGGAGCTGTTCTGTTTGTTTTGTTCAGCTTCAGGCTTTTGAACAAAGTTAAGTTTCTTAGTTTGTATTATCAATATTTTCACATCGCCGCAGTAGAAACAATTCAATTTATTTCTGTGTAGCCCTGGATCCCAACAGCAGCAGGAGTCGTACAAACAATTCCAACAGAGAAAATGCAAAAATAACAAACACATCAGAGCCACTGGTCCAGAGGCAGCGGGATCAGCCATGGTCATAAATGTTAAGAAATGTGCATTGATTTCCCTAAATGTCCCGGATCATCACTGTCCTTAAAACCTTCTGCATCGGCAAAGCATAACTCAAGAAACCCAGACAAAAACAAACCCAGTCATTGGCTTCCTTTCCTTATTTAATTCAATTTCTTTTGTATCGCCCCAAAATCACAACAACAGTCGTTTTGAGGGGCGTCATAGAACCGCCAACTCCCAACGGCTGGGGACCGGTCCTCGGGTCCAGGGAGTCCCGGATTTCGAGTCCCACCAATGCTTTCATAGAACAGACAGAGGGACAGCGGGTGAACAGCAATGAACAGACTACATTTAACCCTCTGGGGTCTAGAGCGTCGGATCTGACGCCTGCGCACATGTTTTATAAATGTTCAATTTTCTCATGAACGGCAAAACGTAGCGACTTACTTTTTTTTTCTCCGTGAAGTACACATTTCAGGCATTACAGCGCTGAGTTTGTTTTGTCTGTGTGACTTTTGGGGAATTTTCTACGTGTGTTTGAAAGTCGGTGTCCAATCGGATCTTCGAGCGGTCTCCCGTGAGGTAAAACAGCCAAAACAGTAAAGTTATTTTGCTTACACGCTGACACAGGGACTGCCAAAGATTGTCAGAGAGTAGGATGATCCACTCTCCTGTGTGTATGTATTGTCCCATAGTTGAAATTACAGCTGCGATTCGCAATTACTGATGCGTAAAAGACGCATTATTTTAGCGGAATGTTACGTAAATGCGTCCCCGACACAGCTAAGTATATTATATATTTATTATTGACATCGATAAATACATTATAATGATATGATGTATATGAATATAAGATGTTGTTTTTCTTTCTTTGTTTTCTTAGTTTTTTTGTTTTACATATCTTACAGCTGTGATACTGAAGCAATATATAGACATAGACAAACTGCTTCAGGAAGGGCATCAGGAGTACAGCGTTTTTTTCACTTGTAGTGGAATTTTGTAAAAATTATAATAGTCACAGGTTCAATTTTTTTCCCCATCAACCCCAAGACCCTAAATAACATTTCTATACAGTGTAAAACGTTAGCAATAGCATTTCACATTGTGTTTTTCAAAACATTTTGGTGAAATTGTATTTCCGTTTCATTTTTTTCTTTGTCTTCATGATTCCATATTTTTTATATAATTCATATGACAGCTGTACACTATGAATATTATAAATCCACAGGTTGTACTGAAAAAAACAAAGTTTACTGCTTGACTCTGCATCACAAGATGACTATTTTATGAGCAATTATACACAAAGAAAACCAGGCGAGGAAAGTTCCCCAAAATGAGCTTAGACCTTGAAGGGTTAAGCATTGAGCCGAATTAACTGTGAAAACGAGGTCTATTCATTCTGCAGCCCGTGGATCTATATATTTATCCATATAGGTCGATTTATTGGTATCAACCCTGAAATATGTAATGGCCAACCTCCAGTATCGGGTCCCGCTAATTCTTTCACCCACCTTCACTGCATAGAATGAAGTTAAATTCAATTATATATGAAATGATCAGGATTCGCCTTTAACATTGTTATATTTCAGGACTATCGTGTGGAGCTTGTGGTTGCGTCTTGTGATTGCGGTTCTAAAACAAGGGGTCGCAAATGTGAATTAAAAATGTGAAATACACGCTCGTTTTTGCACAATTGGTTTATAATCACGACTTACTCCACGGCTACCTCCTCTGAACCCAGCGGTTTAACGTCACACTCGCTCGGCCCCGTCTGCGTCCACTCCCCGGGCCTAAAATAACGTGGCCTTGTGCTATAGACATTCAGGAAAACACACAGAGACAGAGAGAGATGCACAGAGGCTTAGACAAACGCCAACGCCCGCACACTCCACTTCCAAACCAGAACTGGGAGACAAATGGCAGCTGAGAAGGAGGAGGATGAGGGGGAGGAGAAACTACTGTTAGATAACACAAGTGGAAGACCAACAATGGGAGTAGAGTGGAGGCGAAATGGATCGAGTGAGAGCCACAAGCACAATAGGTAGAGTATAAATATTGCAACAAAGTTTTTTTCACCAGTAAACAAAGCGGACAACCTCTGGGCTTGCAATTAGCAGCGGCGCTACCTTCACTGACCTGTAATCACCGCAGGAAATGAGGATTTTAAAGGTGCGATGTATCATTTTTAGTTTGGCTGTTGAATAGGTTTGCGGTTCAGCAATAGACACGAAGACATGAGGTGGAGAGAGAATTGAACTTACTACTGAAAAAAACATTTTCTCGATTGTTTTAGCCTCCCAAATGTCTTGTTTGTATGCCGAATGCCAGACCAGACACTGAAGACCTGAGAAACAGTATGGTGGATACAGTAGATAAGGTTTCTCTCTTGTTTTCCCACTGGGTTTTTGTGAGTTTTTCCTTGCCGATGCAGGAGGGTCTTTTGGGCAGTTAGTGTCCAACTAGAAGGACTGTGATGATCCAGGACACTTCTACAACGACATTCTACAACATGTATGACATTTATCAGCCTTCATGGACGTTGGTTAGAGTTTCGCTTTTCAGCCCGAGCAGGCCCGAGCAGGCCCGAGGCCCGACCTGAGTTCGGGCCGGGCTCGGGCCTCATTTGGCGCTCAGCTCTCGGGTTCGTGCCGGGCTCGGGCTTCTTTTTTAAAATATATGTTTCTTTTTTATTATTATTATAATTATTTTTAAATTATTTTTATACATAAGGATATGCACATATATATATTAATAACAATGTTCGTTGATTGACAACAAGTTATTAAAAAAAGTTAATATATTAATGACACCGTAACCAGCGTGTCGTACAGCAGCAGCGAGCCGTGAACGCATCATCCCCGTGTCTCCTGCTGCTGTGGTCAACAGTGAACAGGAACAATAGTAGAAATGGATCAAGTGGAGACAAAACAAATTCAAAAGTGGAGACTAAACTTGCAATTGGAAGGTGAGTGCGTACAACAAGGAAATCAGATGTGTCGGGTTCTGTCGGGCTCGGGCCTGTTATACAGCGTTCATTGGTCGGGCTTATACGGGCTCGGGCTTAACATTTGCGGGCTCGGGCCGGGTCGGGCTTCATTTTTCAGGCCCGAACGAAACTCTAACGTTGGTCTCTCCATATGGACCAATACATATGTGTCTATTTTGAGTCTTAACTGTTGATTCTCTGATCTGTGTTGGTGATTTCAATGGTTTTGTTACGTCTCTGAGATGATACTGTTGTGATTTAGGGCTATACAAGAATAAGTTGTTGCAGTTTTCAAGGTTAAAGACTGTTCTGTTTGCCTGTGCTGCAACTGAAGGATTTTATCTCCATTTGTAAGGCACTGTGGTTATTTATTTTTTTATTCCTTGCGTAATTTTAAAGTTTTAATGTTAATTGTGATTCTGGTGTTTGTTTTATGTGATGAATTGTGCCTTGGGTGATGTGGACTGAGAAGCGCTTTGTGTTGCCCTGTGTATGAAAGGAGCTCTACAAATAACTTTGATTGATTGTTGTTGTTGTTGACGACTATGGCCTACGAAGGTGGACAGATGCAAGACAAAATATCTGGCCCTCACAGTCACAGGGTCCCATTGTGTATCCATGGTATGACTCTGTCTCTGGATGTGACACATATGTCTTTCTATCTGTGACGTAACGAATGACTATAAAAACCATGTCCTGACTTTGTTCTGTCTGAAAAAACTGAAACAACTGAAACCTGAAGGAAACTGAATAAACTTCCGGGAGCTCTGATGCGCAACGATCCCGTCTCTGTCTGGTTAATTTTCCACAATAGTACAAAGAAGAAAGCAAATATTTAGTGAAGGAGCGCTACGTGGTTCAGGAGTCGGACGTTTCTGACTAAAAGCTAAATTCTAAGAAAGAGAAAAAAAATCCACAGCACTCATGGCTTTCTTTAAAACTACTAAAACATGGATCAAGTCAAAATACACAGTCAGGACTACTGTTTGGCTGGATGTCCCTAAATGCACTAACCCTAGGCAAGGCAAGTTTATCTGTATAGCACAATGCATGACTCAAAGTGCAGAACAAAACCAGACAGTCAGTCACACAAGGCATTCAAATCATAAATAATAACAGTAAGAAGAAAGGTAAAAACATGTAAAATCCCGCAGTTGTTGCAGCTTAACAAATCCATATAAACATTGTCAGAGAAGAGGCCTGTCTCATATTTTCAGGAAGACTGTTCCAGATGTGAGCTGCATGAGTCTGAAATGGGGGGCGACAGTAGCTCAGTTGGTAGAGCATTGGCCTTTGAGCCTGAAGGTCGTGGGTTCGAGCTCACCGTAAGACCTACTTCACGACTCCCACTGAGGACTGTTGTCGTTGTGTCCTTGGGCAAGACACTTAACCCCACTTTGCCTGAAGCCCCCACTGAAAGATCTCAGCTCCTGTGGACTCAGCACCTGCAGGAGGATCAGTGAGGGGCTGGTGCTCTGTGTACTGTGGCATCTCTGGCCACCCCCCCCCCCCCCAACCCAGAAATGGATTAAGGGGAAGATAATGGATGGATGGAGTCTGAAATGCTGCCTCTCCATGTTTAGGGTTGGGGTTAGTGGCATGTTATTGTATCATTTGGCAGGCCCAGGGTTAGGGTTCCTGTATGGGTTTTGGTTAAAGCTGTGGTACCTAACTTACAAACTACTCATCATTTTCTATGTCATACAATTCAGACTATTTCTGGGCTTTGAAAACTATTTTTTGGCCTCATCTTTTGCTTTACCAGACAGAAAAGTGCAAAACAGGGGACCCTTTATATATTCTCTGTAGACCAAGCTGATGTATGTTTCAGCCGCTAATGGGAATCTATACAAAAACAAACAAGCCCTCCCTCAGCCAATCAGCTCTCAGCTCTCAGCCCAAATCTCAAACAGTGACTCCCAGGGTTCTCTCTGGTGTCACAAAAGATAACGCAGAAAAAGTATTATCAGCAAAGCGATGGGATGTGTTCCAAAAATACGTAGCTTGGAAAACATTCAGGTGGATTTGCATACAGTAAAATAAATTAAAGCTGATTTTATCGGTTCACAATACTCGTAAATCACACAACAAATCCAGCGGTGACTTTTCCCACGTCTGTCACCGCGGCGACAAGCAGAAATGTGAGTAGTAAGACGAGACAGTTCAGGAAGTTATTAAAAACCAAACGCATATGAAACATGAGAAAACAGAGATCATGTGTCAACAAAGAATATTTTTTTCCTGAATCTTGGCGCAAAACTAACGTGAGAGAGGAGGCGACAGGACATAACACACACACACACAGACACACACACACACACAGACACACACACACACACACACACACAGACACAGACACACACAGACACAGACACACACACACACACACACACACACACACACACAGAGAGAGGGAGTGAGGATGACGAGGATGAAGAGGATCAAACTCCCGCTTTACTGATGTTATTATTATTATTTTCAAGATAGAGTTGTTATACTTGTTATTGATGCTGGAGACAGAGATATTGTTTTTTTTTAAAGAGTAAAGCTTTTGTTCACTTAACTTGAGCCGTGTGCTCCTCTTCCTACTGTTCTATACCTTGTGATGCAACACTGAAATTTCCCCACTGTGGGACAAATAAAGGATCTCTTTAATCTTAATCTTAATCTATAGCAGGCATGTCAAAGTCAAATACGTCAGAGGGCCAAAAAAACGCATTTGCCGCGAGCCGAGGGCCGGACTGGTTCAATGTTTATTCAAACATACTAAAACGACCGCACAAAACCTGTTGAACCAAGACCTAACACAGTGTACCGTATATTGTTTAATGTTATAAATTAATAATCCAATTTTGTTTGTGGCTCAGTCAGTAATTTTAAATGATAATATTTTTCAACATGCTCACAGACAAAAACAAACTTCCCTCAAAGAAAAATCACATGTTCTGTACAACAAATGAATGAAGCAATATTCATAGTTTTGGTGCAGTAGGCGGCTCCAGCCCGCGGGCCGGTTCTAACCAGCCCATTTCAGAACAGGTACTCCAAATCTGAGGCCATGGTGCTCGACCGGAAAAAGGTGCCTTGCCCTCTTCAGGCGGGTGGAGAGGTCCTTCCTCAAGTGGAGGAGTTCAAGTATCTCTGGGTCTTGTTCACGAGTGAGGGAAGGATGGAGCGTGAGATTGACAGGCGGATCGGTGCAGCGTGCGCAGTGATGCGGTCGCTGTATCGGACCGTTGTTGTAAAGAGGGAGCAGCGTCTGCAGTCAGAGCTGTTATGGACCGTTGTGGTAAAGAGGGAGCTGAGCCGAAAGGCAAAGCTCTCGATTTACCGGTCAATCTTCGTTCCCTCCCTCACCTATGGTCATGAGCTTTGGGTAATGACCGAAAGAACAAGATCGCGGATACAAGCGGTCGAAATGAGCTTCTTCCGCAGAGTGGCTGCTCCCTTAGAGATAGGGTGAGGAGCTCAGTCACACGGGAGGAGCTCGGAGTAGAGCCGCTGCTCCTTCACGTTGAGAGGAACCAGTTGAGGTGGCTCGAGCATCTGTTCCGGATGCCTCCTGGACGCCTTCCTGGGGAGGTGTTCCGGGCACGTCCCACCGGGAGGAGGCCCCGGGGAAGACCCAGGACACGCTAGAGAGACTATGTCTCTCAACTGGAGACATAGTCCCTCCATCTGGAGGAAGTGTGTGTGGATAGGGAAGTCTGGGCGTCTCTGCTTAGACTGCTGCCCCCGCGACCCGGCAACGGATGAAGCTGAAGAAGATGGAATGGAATGGAATACTCCCATGTTGCCAGCGGGTTCTGATGATTTTCAAGACCCACAGAATATTGTGTACTAAAGAATAGACTTTTGTTTTTTAGCTTGTTTTGTTTCCCTGTAACCCCCAATCGAGTAGAGGGAAGTTTTACTGAAACAGTCTCAGACAAAAAGCTGATAAAAGTAATGAAAATAGTGTAAAATGCAATTGACGTATTAATGCGCCAATGGCAGGCACCGATCAAATTTCATCCCGGGGGCCATAGATAATTAATTTGCGGGTCGGATCTGGCCTTGACTTTGACACATGATCTATCTATGATGATCTATGGTGTTATTGGGCCAGAGACGCAGAGGAGAACACAAAGCTAATATACATAATAATAATAATAGTAATGAAGTGTGACATCAGCGGCTCATGGATCAGACTGAGATTATACAGTATTAATAGAATGTTTTCATTAAAATGTAATTAAATTCACGACAGAACAATCTTTTCTACGCAGCAGGGAGAGGATGGTGTATCGTAGGCAATCTTTGTAATAACTGTTTTTAAGTAGGATTTAGCGTTTTTATTTTGATATCGTTTAACACTTAAATTGACATATGAGTGAAAGTATATATTATATATTAAGTATATATTATTATTAAGTATATATTATATTATTAATCTTTGTCCAAAATGGGCCGGGATGACGGTCCTTTTGGCCACACCTCTGTGAAAGCCTGATCCTGTCAGACCTCAGAGGCTAAGCAGGGCAAGGCCTGGTTAGTACTGTGATGGTAGACTGCTGGGAACACCATGAGGTAATACAGTTGGCACCGAGTGTGGGTAGAGTGCAAAACTGTTGTTGGGTCCTTGGGCAAGACACTTCATTGACCTAGTTTGGTGTGTGTGAGAGAGACAGACAGAGAGAGAGAGACACAGACAGAGAGAGAGACTCACACAGAGAGACAGACAGAGAGAGCGACACACACAGAGAGACAGACAGAGAGTAAGTAAGTAAGTAAGTAAGTTTTTATTTATATACCGCCTTTTCACTGCAGACCTGAGTCTCAAAGCGGTTTACAATTGTTAATTTTGGGCATTTGTCTCTCACTCCACACAGAGATGGGAGCGGGGTCGCCAGTATAGGAGGCGCATGCCAGAACTATTGGACATATTTTTAGTGGTAGGGGAAACCGGAGTACCCGGAGGAAACCTACGCAGACACGGGGAGAACATGCAAACTCCACTCAGAAAGGCCCTGGTCCGACCGGGATTCGAACCCAGGACCTTCTTGCTGAGAGGCGAGAGTGCTATCCACTCAGCCACCGTGCCGCACAGAGAGAGAGAGACAGAAAGAGAGAGAGACAGAGAGAGAGACTCACACAGAGAGACAGACAGAGAGAGAGACACACACAGAGAGACAGACAGAGAGAGAGACAGAAAGAGAGAGAGAGACAGACAGACAGAGAAAGAGGCAGACAGACGGACAGACAGAGTAAGAGAGCATACTTATCAATATAAAGTGTTACCATTATTATTATTATTATTATTAAAAGTTGATAAAAATACACACACAATGGTCTCTGACACCAGTATTACAAAGGAAATAGGTTTTTTTGAGTTTCACACCATATCTGTATAATCTGCCTAGAGGAGAATGATTTAATTTCTGTACAGATAGTTCCCGCTGCACTTTGCTCGACTGAGAGCAGTCTATAAGTTTCATGGTATAACATGAATAGACTGTGACGTTGCCTTTTGAAGAAGAATACAATGAGCTCCAGATGTAAAGACGTTCTACATCATCTCTGAATCTAATGAAAGGCATGTCATAAAGACACTGCCCAGGACCCATACTTTTTTTCATCATTATATTTATAGAGGCTGAAATATTGCACATCTACCACCCACGATACAGAACAAGACACACGCTTCAAAGTATTGGAGAAAGTTTGATTTTAGATCAGCAGTTTGTGATTGATTTGAAATCTACTGAGAGACACAAGATAAATGCAATCTGTGAATATTAACAAAGTGATGCCTATTTCCTCCATTGTAATGTGTGTGTCACAGACATGGGCAGATTCAAAATGGCCGCGGGCAGCCCCTCCAACAGGAAAAACCTATTTACGCATGTGTTAGCTGCACTCGTTAAATGAATGGAGCTCGTGCAGCTAACGTTTGCGCAAATAAATGTTTTCCCATTGTCCTAAAGTACAAAATACAAATCTATAAAAACCTCTGAACCAAGTGCAATTATAGCTCCAGAGTTTTATTCTATTTTGTTATATTTACTTACTATTTTGATTATTATCTATTATCTTAAACATTAGACTCTGTTTGATGTGTGCGTCTGAGTCTTATTTCCTTCTTTTCTCTGCTGTAACGTGCAGCGACGACACTGACATTTTCCCACAGTGGGAGAAAAAAAAGGAGTATCTTATCTAATCTTATCTTATTAGAATTCAATGGATAATTCTGTTTCCGGGTACACCCCCACCGGTGCAAGCAGTCATATCAGCGCACGTGCTTATGGACCCTTTTAGGCCGGGACCCGCCCCCTCTGGTGTCGTCCCATGCTCACAAAATGTTACACAAAATGTGAGTGGAGCTGAAATTGCTACCGACGCTAAAGAAGAGAGCGGTAATTAAAAAAGAACTGTGTTTGAGAGTTTTATTGTCTATGTCCGGAATTTCTCCATCGTGAGATCAATATAGTTTGTTCTTATCCAACGTGAATTTTGACGTCAAAGATTGGGCGCAAGGCTTTCTCCGATATGAAAATGAGAGCCGGAACAAGCGTGTGATCTGAAATGCATTGTTGGAAGCTTTTATGAAATTACAAAAGACAGGAACGACATGTGCCCAAGTCTTGAAAAGGAGTCAATATTCTTTGTTGATAGAAAAAGTAGTTTTGTGAAAGCGAGCTGGATGGAGGAGAAGTCGTTAGGCCAAACATGACTTAATCACTTAAAGTCTACATGGAAAAAGGGTAATCTGAATAAACGTATGTAATTTACGTCTGCTGTTTAGGGCTTACATATCAATCGATTTAAACCTGGATCGTCGGTCTGCTGTCTGCTATGTAACCTCACATGAAACTATAATAATCAGGATAAGACATTAGACCAGGTATTAGGAGTGGACTGTTTACCGAATGCAGGAGAGGATTGGAACACAAGATAGCTGGAGCCTATTTCCTTATATGGGCATTTCCCTCGGGGTTAGCTCTGTGCCGTAACAGGGCCAGTGTTGCTGAGATAGTCGCTAAGGTAAGCTGGTGTCAATCCTCCCAATATTGTCAAACCTTATGGCTCATATCTGGATTTACAAAGTCAAAAAAAAAAAAAAAATAAAAAAAAAAAACCAGGATCATAGAAGGAACCACAGATTTTGTTATGCCCAAATTAGTGAGCGTGGCACAAACAGTAACAGAGGAGCCAGAGCGAGTTGGAGTAAAACTTCCTCCATGAGCACTTCCCCCATTGAGCTTCATTAACCTACGATTAGTATTGTCCACAGCTTTTTCAGTCTTTGAAAACGGCACATTCAAGCGAACAAATGGAGATGGATTTTCTGGTTTTAGATCATCTCATACTGTATTTTTGATCCGCTTTATCAACATAATAACTACATCGTGTTTAGTGACTTGTTTATTTAATGTAAAATGACAGATGCCTTTGATTCTTTGACTCGTAAAACTGGGAAAAAAGTGGTCGACTGATTTGGGAAAGAGGCAGATTCCATTTTGTAGTTTTGTTCAGTGAAGTAAAGGCAATGAATCTTTTCTATCATGAAGAAAGAACCAAGACATCCAGATTTAAAACCGAGAAAGTGAATGGCTTTGATTTAATAAAACTTTTGGATAGTGCTACATCTAAAGTACGAGATACCAAGATTGAACTGAATTTTGAATTAACTTACAGGGCACAAAACACACAACTTTAAATCTGTTTGAGCTTTCCCCAAGTGTCCAAGGCTTTGTGCGACCTTTAGAAACTGACCCTTTTCAGTTCTTACAGTCGTCTTCTTTCTATAGTGGCTGTCCCTGAGAGAGAGGCACACAAAATGTACAATAGAAAACCTCGGAATACTTCTTCAAGCAGGAGTGGTATGAAGCAGGGACGAGAGTGTGGAAATGGGCAGGTGGCAGGGTGCGAAAAACCGAAAAAGAAAAGTAGTTTTAGAGCAATGTCGCCAGCAAGGAGAGAGAGAGAGAGAGAAAGGGAAAGGGGTCTGAGATTGACACTCGAATGTAAATAAGGGGACCAGGATACAAGCCGCACACTGGTGGATTGCTCAAAAGCCCGTTCAATATGTATGAGGCCACTTGGAGAGCGCAGCAGCCATGGAGCTCACAAAGACCAGACACTGCTCTAGGCCCCGTCCAGTCGACTCGGGACGTCCAGAGAGACAGAGGGACCACCCAGATGCACTGTTTACCTCCCCACCGCGGCTTTGGAGGTGTGAAAGGCAACGCGGTGAATACAGAGCGTACAAAGCGTGATTACTGGGGATGTTATGGCAGTGATGGAGTGGGCAGTCCATCACACATCTGGGCCTCACGTGAGTCCGAGGTTCTATGCCCACTTCAGATTCAAAGGCCCGATCACAAAACAGGCGTGTTACAAGACATCTCATTATATACATGGGAAACTTTAGGATAACCTCTTCATCACTTGCAGGACTTTTTCTGAATGGGTTTCTTTCTGTTCACTTGCGGACCGGGAAATGTCGAGCCTACTTTGATTTCAAGAAACGGTTTGTATCTTTTTCGAAGGTGGATGATCTGCAGCGTGATTACATGGAAATAGAAAGACTTAAAACAATACTGCTGATAAGTTTGTGGAGATGCAAACCTGCTCTTCCATTTGAATATAGTTTTTCATGAACTTAAATCAAGCAAATTGAAAAAATGAAGACACAATTACATGCATTTATGACGTGGCTATTTTGGATTAATATCTATGAATGCGTTAAACTGGAAGTATGATCACGTTAGTCCAGTTCTCTGCACTGGACTCCTGTGGCTCAGAGAGTAAGAGGACTAAACATGGGGAGGCAGCATTTCAGATTCATGCAGCTAAAATCTCAATATTCCTGAAAATGTGAGACAGGCTTCTTCTCTGACAATGTTCATACAACTGAGGGATTTGATCTTATTTTTGTGATTATTTATGTTAAGTTTCCTTGTGTATGACTTATACAATTAAACGTGCTTTGTCTAAACTGGTGTCAATCTTCTTCTACTCATCTTCTCTGACCTGGCCCTTTTGGTTCAGTTCACTGTTGTATGGACGGAATTCACTGCCAGAGACCAGAGAGATGATGCACTGGTACTTTAGAGATACGTAAAAGAAGCCGTTTGCCGTGGATCAAATGGCTTCCACCGCATTTATGGACATTTATCGACACTTATGCCCGTTATGGACCAATGACAATATGTTTTTTCTTGTGTTTGAACGGTTTGATTCTTAGGTCTGTGTTGGCGATTTCAGCAGTTTTGAAAAGTCCTCTGAGATAAATACTCTTGTGATTTAGAGCTATACAAGAATACATTGAATTGAGCTGATCTGTTATGGTTTCCTGCTGGACGCTTTGATGTGGAGGTGTTTCGGGCCTGTCCCACCGGGAGGAGACCCCAGGGCAGACCCAGGAAACGCTTGTCTGTTTCATGGTGTGACGACGGGACCTCTGAACCCGGCCTCCTCCATCTACACCAACGGACTGCCCTGCCCGACCCTGGATCTACAGCCCGTCTCCGTCTGTGTGGAGTGGACCCCTCTCTCAATGTGGATCTCCCTGAGGTTTCTCACTTTTCTCCCACTGGGTTTTAGAGTTTTTCCTCTGGTGCAGGAGTCTGTTGGACAGTTGGGGTCTGACTAGGACTTTGGTGATCCAGGAAACTTTAACATTCTACAACACTTATGGACATTGATCGACTCCCTATGGACCTGTCAGGATTCAGCAGACAGAGACGGATCGTGGTGCGCCAAACTCTGGAAGTTTATTTAAGTTTCTCTCAAGTTCCACTGGTTTACTTTGTTTCTTTCTCTCAGACAGAATAAAGGCAGTACACAGTTTATATAGTCATTGTCACGTCACACATGGAAAGACATACGTGTCACAAAGAGACAGTCACATCATAGTCATAACATGGAGTCCTTGTAGAGTCCTGCACGTAGGCCATATTGCTATCTAATACTAACAGACCAATACCATGTGCTCTATATTTTTTGTGTCTGAAATGCTTGATTCTCTGATCTATGTCGGCGATTTCAACGGTTTCGTCAAGTCCTCTGAGATAACTACTGTTGTGATTCAGGGCCATACAAGAATACAGTGAATTGGATTGAATTGGAGAGACTGGGAATGGTCTGGGAATACTTCAGGAGGAGCTGGAGGACGTGTGTAAATCAAAACAAAAGACGTTCTGGTTGAATATCGTTGGACTAATCTCTACGAACGGTGGCTCTTATAAAACAATCAGTGTCTGTTCTTCTCCAAACATTATGTCATAAATGTCAGCGTTTGTTTTTACTGGCTTTTCCGATTCCACTCACGCCTCAGTGATGATAGAGGCTCGTCGTCTGAAATACGCTCGTAAAAATCTATATGGATTCAGTCGGCTCATGTTAACTGCTCATTATATTTTCTTCAAGTACGAGGAGGAAAAACAAGTCTTTGCGTTGGTCCAGTGCACAAAATCTCTTCTCTGGGGAACTTTGTAATTTGGAGAAAAAAAATGTTGAAGCCATTTGGTGGTGAACGCACAAAATGAGCAGTTTATTAAAGGGAGTGGGAGGTACTTCCTGCTTTGGTCAGAGGTCATTTCTCATGTTGTAACTAATTAACTCTTACTCCGACCTCTTAATGATTTACATGATTCACAGTTTCAGCGGCAATTTGTTACAGAGACAGAAATGGTCAAATTCACTCTTTTTGTCTTGCAATAATACAGGCTTTTTAATCCTATCTTTGTTCTGTGAGTCACTATTTGACACTTTAGAGTGAGGATAACCTAATCTTATCCATGCGAACGCTCCGGACAAGTATCATTTCCTACATGTACGTCTGGTCTTACCATGTGTAAACTCTGGTCCATGGTCATTTCCTACATGTACGTCTGGTCTTACCATGTGTAAGCTCTGGTCCATGGTCATTTCCTACATGTACGTCTGGTCTTACCATGTGTAAACTCTGGTCCATGGTCATTTCCTACATGTACGTCTGGTCTTACCATGTGTAAACTCTGGTCCATGATCATCTCCTACATGTACGTCTGGTCTTACCATGTGTAAACTCTGGTCCATGATCATCTCCTACATGTACGTCTGGTCTTACCATGTGTAAACTCTGGTCCACGATTATCTCCTACATGTACGTCTGGTCTTACCATGTGTAAACTCTGGTCCATGATCATTTCCTACATGTACGTCTGGTCTTACCATGTGTAAACTCTGGTCCATGATCATTTCCTACATGTACGTCTGGGTCTGATCCTAGTGGCTGCAGTTTCTTTGGTTGAATCCCCTCCGACTAATCAGAGAGCGGGGGAGGCGGGTGTTGTAGGTCGGTGTCGGTGACGTCAAGAGTTTGTGCTGAATTTGCTGGTTGTAGTTTGTCGGAGAATGCGATAGTAAAATAATCTGTTCTGGTTCAATCCAAATATCAAGAAACTGAAGCCGGAGAAAGAGGAATGTTTAGTAAATGTCATTGAAGCAAAGATGTTGTGGCTCTACTCCCCACGGGCTCCGGTAGTGGCAAAGGCGATGGCTAGGCTAAATGCTAAAGCTAGGCTAAATGCTAAATGCCTCACTCACTCTGGCTCATTGCATACGTCACAGTAAACTCAGATCCAATGGTTTCAATCTGCAAAAGGAGTTAGCCCCTCCCACCTGTTAACGGAGTCAATGGAGCAAATCCAGACCTTAGTATGAAATGAAATGAGTACAGTGGTGTGGTAAGACCAGGCTAATGTGAGTTTAAGAGGTGACATGCATATGAAAACTACCAAACTGTTTTGAGACATAGAAAATCATTAGATAGAGTGGTCCGTGAGATGAAGAGGTGAGACTTTTGCGAACGTAGAGTTGGCTTCACTCAGTGTCGTGCTGCTTAAATTCCTTTATTGTAGAAACGCCCGATTTCAAAGTGTGTCCAACTGTGACAAATGTTCAAATGTGCAGCAGACTCTGACGATAAAGAAAGGAATGTGTATCACGGCCGTGTTTCCAAAACGATAGTGTATCTGTGACGGCACCATGTGTGTTTTCAATGATTAATGATTGTGGTTATAACCGTTATCACGCCACATCCCAGCTCCTTTACTCTGGCTTTTGAGCTTGAAGGTTGTGGGTTTGAGTCCACTGCGAGACCTTCTCCACCGACTGCTGTTGTTGTGTCCTTGGGCAAGACACTTAACCCACTTTGCCCGTAAGTAATGTACGCTGCATGCCTTGATGTGTGGGACGGATAAAAGACATTCTAGATATCATTTAAAATATATATTATTATATATTTATTGCATTTTAAGAATACATTTTACCCCCAGTCCCTCCCACAATATCCCCAAGAGGAGAGGTAACATTAAGACACAAGAACACTGAAAACGATAGAAAAAAATAAATAAATAACAATAATAATAATGAGAGCTTTAGTCCCGCCCCCTTTTTTCAGTCAGCCAATCAGGATGTCTTTTATCTGTCTTAGTGTAAAACAGAGATGAGCCGGAGTCTGTCAGGCAGCATCCCTCTGCGGTGCGGTGTGTTTTTAGATGAGTTTGAGCTGGATGATCCCAGAGAAGAGTCCTGTCGCTGTCACTCACTCTCTGGATGTTTGCTCATTACTGCGAGACGCTCAAAGTGAAGACCCGACTCCTGCTTATGTTTACACCAAGCCTCTGTGGACCCAGGCCTGAGGCGGCCTCGCAGGGACAGCAGAGAGAGGAGAGAGAGGAGAGACAGTGGAGAGAGGGGAGAGAGCAAAGAGAGGAGAGAGCAGAGAGAGAGGGGAGAGCAGAGAGAGGGGAGAGAGGAGAGAGAGGAGAGACAGGGGAGAGAGGGGAGAGAGCAAAGAGAGGAGAGAACAGAGAGAGGAGAGAGAGCAGAGAGGGGAGAGAGCAGAGAGAGGGGAGAGAGCAGAGAGAGGGGAGAGAGCAGAGAGAGGAGAGAGAGGGGGAGAGAGGAGAGAGAGAGAGAGAGAGCAGAGAGAGGAGAGAGAGGAGAGAGCAGAGAGGGGAGAGACAGCAGAGAGGGGAGAGAGAGCAGAGAGGGGAGAGAGAGGAGAGAGAGCAGAGAGGGGAGAGAGCAGAGAGAGGAGAGAGAGCAGAGAGAGGAGAGAGAGCAGAGAGAGGAGAGAGAGCAGAGAGGGGAGAGAGAGGAGAGAGAGCAGAGAGGGGAGAGAGCAGAGAGAGGAGAGAGAGCAGAGAGAGGAGAGAGAGCAGAGAGAGGAGAGAGAGGAGAGACAGCAGAGAGAGGAGAGAGAGGAGAGAGAGGAGAGAGAGCAGAGAGAGGAGAGAGGAGAGACAGCAGAGAGAGGAGAGAGAGGAGAGAGAGGAGAGAGAGCAGAGAGAGGAGAGAGAGGAGAGAGAGCAGAGAGAGCAGAGACAGCAGAGAGAGGAGAGAGAGGAGAAATAGGAGAGAGAGGAGAGAAGGGAGAGACAAAAGAGAGAGCAAAAAAGTACAATTGGAGACAAAACTAAAAACAAGACGAATGAGCAAAACCTTCAGTCTCAGGATGTGCAAAGAGGGTTCTACTTAAAGGGGACATATCATGAAAAATCTACTTTTTGTGTCTTAAATGCCTTATGTTGTGTAGTTGGAGCCTCTAGAAGTGCAAAAAAGTTGAAATCAGTCTCTTCATGGGTTGCAGAGAACACTTCATATTCTTTTTAGGTAAGATTTTTCAACCCGTTCTGATTTTGCCATTCTCTATTACGTGTTTAGAATTATTACGTCACAGTATTTGCAGCGAGACTGCCATATAAGGGCATGGGCGTCTAACAAAAAACTGCATGCCTTGATGTGTGGGACGGATAAAAGACATTCTAGATATCATTTAAAATATATATTATTATATATTTATTGCATTTTAAGAATACATTTTACCCCCAGTCCCTCCCACAATATCCCCAAGAGGAGAGGTAACATTAAGACACAAGAACACTGAAAACGATAGAAAAAAATAAATAAATAACAATAATAATAATGAGAGCTTTAGTCCCGCCCCCTTTTTTCAGTCAGCCAATCAGGATGTCTTTTATCTGTCTTAGTGTAAAACAGAGATGAGCCGGAGTCTGTCAGGCAGCATCCCTCTGCGGTGCGGTGTGTTTTTAGATGAGTTTGAGCTGGATGATCCCAGAGAAGAGTCCTGTCGCTGTCACTCACTCTCTGGATGTTTGCTCATTACTGCGAGACGCTCAAAGTGAAGACCCGACTCCTGCTTATGTTTACACCAAGCCTCTGTGGACCCAGGCCTGAGGCGGCCTCGCAGGGACAGCAGAGAGAGGAGAGAGAGGAGAGACAGTGGAGAGAGGGGAGAGAGCAAAGAGAGGAGAGAGCAGAGAGAGAGGGGAGAGCAGAGAGAGGGGAGAGAGGAGAGAGAGGAGAGACAGGGGAGAGAGGGGAGAGAGCAAAGAGAGGAGAGAACAGAGAGAGGAGAGAGAGCAGAGAGGGGAGAGAGCAGAGAGAGGGGAGAGAGCAGAGAGAGGGGAGAGAGCAGAGAGAGGAGAGAGAGGGGAGAGAGGAGAGAGAGGAGAGAGAGCAGAGAGAGGAGAGAGAGGAGAGAGCAGAGAGGGGAGAGACAGCAGAGAGGGGAGAGAGAGCAGAGAGGGGAGAGAGAGGAGAGAGAGCAGAGAGGGGAGAGAGCAGAGAGAGGAGAGAGAGCAGAGAGAGCAGAGAGAGGAGAGAGAGCAGAGAGAGGGGAGAGAGAGCAGAGAGAGCAGAGAGGGGAGAGAGCAGAGAGAGGAGAGAGAGCAGAGAGAGGAGAGAGAGCAGAGAGAGGAGAGAGAGGAGAGACAGCAGAGAGAGGAGAGAGAGGAGAGAGAGGAGAGAGAGGAGAGAGAGCAGAGAGAGGAGAGAGGAGAGACAGCAGAGAGAGGAGAGAGAGGAGAGAGAGGAGAGAGAGCAGAGAGAGGAGAGAGAGGAGAGAGAGGAGAGAGAGCAGAGAGAGCAGAGACAGCAGAGAGAGGAGAGAGAGGAGAAATAGGAGAGAGAGGAGAGAAGGGAGAGACAAAAGAGAGAGCAAAAAAGTACAATTGGAGACAAAACTAAAAACAAGACGAATGAGCAAAACCTTCAGTCTCAGGATGTGCAAAGAGGGTTCTACTTAAAGGGGACATATCATGAAAAATCTACTTTTTGTGTCTTAAATGCCTTATGTTGTGTAGTTGGAGCCTCTAGAAGTGCAAAAAAGTTGAAATCAGTCTCTTCATGGGTTGCAGAGAACACTTCATATTCTTTTTAGGTAAGATTTTTCAACCCGTTCTGATTTTGCCATTCTCTATTACGTGTTTAGAATTATTACGTCACAGTATTTGCAGCGAGACTGCCATATAAGGGCATGGGCGTCTAACAAAACACTTCGGCCCAGCCCTCCTCTACTGTGCATCACTTCGAATTTGTAGTCCAAGCTCAAGGATGCCAGCGAACATGTACAGGGCTGGACTGGCCATCGGGCGTACCGGGCAATGCCCAAAGGGCCGATGCCCATATTTGGGCCGGTCTGTCTGCCACATACAAAACACATGTTTATGAGAAGTGTAAATCCGTTGAGAATTGTTGGAGCGGGGTGCCCGTATCCGCGGGGCACCTGCTGTATGTACTCGAACGGGATTCCGCCACCTCAGCGGCCGCAGTGTTCCGGGGCATCTGCGGCCGCTTTGTAATGAGCAGCTTCCGCGTCCAGTGGCTGCAAGAGGCTGTGAGCGTCCAGCGGCTGCGAGAGGCTGTGAGCGTCCAGCCGCTCGCAGACGCTCCACCGTGTTGTGGCTGAGCGCGCAGCCTCAACGTGGCCATGTACCCAACCCCATAAACGCGCACAGGACCATGCGTGTCTTTGAGTAATCTGTGCACCCAATAAATACACTGCTGCAGGAAACAGTCCGCGTCTCCCTCTCCTCTCGAAGCGCGATTAAACGCCCTAAATAAAGCTCTGATACCTACATTTTGCATTGCATTAAAAGTTCATGTTTGAGCCCAAAAGTAAAATGTTGTGAACAAATTAAACAGATTAAGAGCCAGCAAATGGCTGACAATATGCATTTCAGTCTTTTTTGACCAATTCTCATCCCTGTAACAAACAATAGTGTTGTCTGTGTCCACCTCCCTCACTCTGAGACATGTTTATTACTCTCTTGTAATGTAGAATATTGCATTTTATTTTATTGTTGAAACTGCACATATCCTGATCCTCTACAGTATTTGCTTCCACATACTGTATAAACTAGGAGTCGGCAACCTGCGGCTCCGGAGGTGCATGCGTCTTTTTCCTTCTGTAGAAGGAAAAACGTTCTTAACGTTTTTAAATGCTGTAAAATTGTGCATAAGTAATATTCAATTTAAACATTTCTGTCCACGTAGTGCGTCTTATCCTGCGACGTAGGCCCGCGCCAGGCGGCCGCTGTTGTAAACAAACCGGCGTGTGAGCTCTGCTTGTTACAAGTCTCTCCATGGCCTCGCTCCAAAATATATTAGTGACATGTTAATACCATACGAACCAGCCCGGACTCTGAGGAGCACAGGGACTGGCCTCCTGCTGGGACTCTGAGGAGCACAGGGACTGGACTCCTGCTGGGACTCTGAGGAGCACAGGGACTGGACTCCTGCTGGGACTCTGAGGAGCACAGGGACTGGACTCCTGCTGGGACTCTGAGGAGCACAGGGACTGGACTCCTGTTAGTGTCCAGAGTCAGAACTAAATATGGGGAGGCTGCTTTTCAGATTCATGCTGCTAAAATCTGGAACAGTCTTCCTGAAAGTGTGAGACAGGCCTCTTCTCTGACAATGTTTAAAACCAGGTTAAAGACAGTTCTGTTTAGCTGTGCTACAACTGAGGGATTTTATATTTGTATCTTTCTTTTTAATGTTCTGTGATTATTTATGATTTTAATGCTTTCATATTTTGTTCAGCACTTTGAGTTGCCTTGTGTATGAATTGTGCTATATAAATAAACTTGCCTTTCCTTGCCTTGACTGTGTGTGTAACACCCACAATGTAATTCCCCCATCATTTATCAATATTTTTATCATTATTGTACGTATTATATTAACCCTTTTTGCTGATTGGCCCTAAGCACAACATCAGGAAGTTAAACGTCCCGGTTGCCCAGGTAACTGTCTGTTCCGCCCCCTCCTCCACTCTCACTGTGTGGTTTCAGCCGAGTGGCTACAACCTGACGTTGTTTTCCCTGATCAGACCACTCCTAGACATTCTGATTCATCGGTGAGTTTTGCCAAAGTGTTTTCTATAATATTTGTGCAACTTGCTGTTCGAATCTGTGCTTTTGACCGTTTAAAATGCAGATGTAGTGTGGTTAGCCGCTATGGTTTGCCGTCGTACGGAACTCCGCCGTAAAAGCGGGTGATTTTGTTTTGTAGTTATTATTACCTCATAATGAGAACCATTTTTGATTGAACTACCTTTGATTAATTAATATGTATATGTTGCCTTGAATTCGGTAGGCACGGATTATACTTTAGAGTTTGAGTTTTGTTTTAAAGTGACTTTGTTTTGAGTTAGCAGCACATTGTCATGGTTAAAGCCTATGCTAGCGCAGCTGTTAATTTGATTAGCTATAGCTATTTGATTTTGAATTATTGACTGTACAACTTTGAAAGATGTGATTTAGGTGCCGTTTTTTTGGCACTGCTTTGTGTTTTGACATGTTACCGGTAACTGAATTTGATTATGACCTCGTTTTCAGGCCAGGTTTTTTGTTCATCCCTGGATCATGGACTGATCCTTTCTGGACTGACTCTTCACTGACTATCCCATGAACTGAGTGAACTGATGGCGAGCTGGTAGGATAGACTTTGATATTTTTCTCTTTTCGAAATCCTTGGACTATGGATTAAGACTCTAAAACCCTAATATTTCCCCGAATTCAACAATGGATTAAAACTATTCACACGGATTAAAAACCAAACAATGGATTAAAAACTGAACTCTTTCCTAAAAACGGATAAAAAAACTGAAAGCATTGAGCTTTAAAATCAAAGATTTATTTTGAGTATTGTTATTAGTTTTTTTGAATACTTTTTGCTATTTAGTTCTTTTTTGTGTGGTAAATTTTCATTTTGAGTTCAACTTCATACTTTTCCCTTATTGATAATCCTTGATCTAAACCTTTAATACATTTTTTCCTTTTGCATTTAAACTTCATTGTCTGCTGTGTGTCATTCATACCACCCTCAAGCTCCTAAACGAATTTGGACTTCTGTGAACTAACCCATTAGAGATTTCAAGATTATAACATAGGTTACATGTGCATGGATCCCAAAGCTAAAAAGAGAAGAGTCGATAATAAGACTGGACTAAGAATGAAACTTAACATTTGCTTTCAGTCAATGAGGAAGGACTGCTTCATGTTTGCGATGTAATGAGAAGTTTCTATGAGATAATTGTATCTGTGCTTAGAAACTACGAAAATGGCCGCTCGGGGTGGAGTTGAACCTGTGTCACCTGAATGGGGGCGTGGTCAAAAGCGCCTCATTTGCATTTAAAGAGACAGCACCAAAACAGGTTGCTCTCAGACGCACCTCAGAACAGGTGTAGAAGAAAGGCCTGTGGAGCTACAAATAATGAGACTCAGACCCAGGCATTGCAGTTACGCTTTATATAGGCCACAAATTAATGATTTAGATGTAAAAATCAATTATTTCAAAACACGATATGTCCACTTTAAGGCTGGACTTTGAAGCTTCAAACTCGAAGTTTTGTATCATTTTCACACAAATGGACTTTTAGGAGTCGGGACCAGCCCTGACTCAGCCAATCAGCTCTCAGCAAATGAAAGATACAACGTTTTATTAGAAGATAAAGACAGTATAGACTTTACCTTCACAGACAGGACAGTAGTAAGAGACACAGGGAGAACTCAGCGTATAAACTATAAGCAACTGCTGTGTTTCTTAGCTGTAAATGCTTCAATGTCAATCTATCAAAATATCTATGTATATACAGTATATAATGCAAAGGTATATAGGGCAGGGTAATGAGAAGATAAGATGACAATAAAAACATATTATTTATACAACAAAAGGAGTTAGTGGATGGGGATGTGTTGCTTCTGTCATCACCGTGTGGAGGGAACGGAAACATATCTGTCTGAAAAACATTGTAAAGCTTTGTGTGGCCCTGGTCTGTCAAAGGCGCTGTGTATAAATGAATAATACTGACTACAGACTTACACAAATCTTGACGTTTGTGATTATCAAACAGGACAAAATGTTCAAAAGTTGATGTTGTACAAATACTGCTGCTGTACGTCTGTGTTTCTGACCTGAAGCCAGTTCTCTCTACTCCAAGAGGCTCATGGGAGCAGCTCTGGCGGCTGTTTGTATCTCTTCGTCTCAGTCAAGTGTTACATAACGGAGATATGGTGTGAACGTACATACACGCACACACTCAGACACACACATGCACACACACACACACACACACACACATGCACACACATAAAGAGAGACAGTGTGAGGCCTTGGGCTTTTCTGCAGAAATAAGATAAAACAGATTATTCTCCCAAATTGGATAGACGAGATGGCAATAAATCTGCAGATTCAACATATATATACAGTATATACAGTACATATATATTTACACATACAGTATGTGCTTACGCCTGAGTGGGCCTGTGTGAACATGTGCGATGCCATTTCTATTGATGGAACACACACAGGCTTTTAATATCACAACAACACTTTCCCATTTGGAATCTGAGTCGACCAAAATCAGTCACTGTTTTCATTGTTTGCCGCAGTATTTACACATTTGCTTTTAATACTACTCATGATTCTGGCAGTGAAAACATTATTTTTCGAAAACATGTGCTACAGTATAAAACTAACACAACCCATTTCAGAATTGGCGCCGTAAAAGCATCACATCTACAGCGCGTGTTTAGATGCTTTATGGGGACAGCAGTGAACCCTGTAATCTCCTGAGTGTGTCGTTGTGTGTCGTTGTGTGGTCCGCTGCAGCTGATGCGGTGCTAAAACGTCTGCTTGATGACAATTACTCCTCCTCCATTCACCGAGCTCCCGACGCCTCTCTGGCTTATTAGACTTTGGCCAATCACAGCGCGGGTTTACGACTGCTGACCTGCTCCCTGGTTTCCATATGAAGAGGTCTCAGTCTGTCACGGCACACGCCACGCTCCACTCCAAAGAAAATAAGAGCCATAAGCCGCGGAGATGAGGTTTATGGGCCCTTTTGGACGCCTCCTGTTTATTGGCTGAGACAGAGCTATGACCCTCGGCTGCTTCCACTGCGGCAATAACTTCAACAAGGAAAAGGGAGAAATGTTTTTTGGCCTTCAAAAGCATTCGAGGAAGACTCCTGTTTCATTCATTGCACGCCGTAGACAACGTTAAAATCGCATTTGCAAAAACAGAAATGTCAAAACTTAAAGAAGGCTCATCAGTTCCTCTTCATGTGTTGTTTTCAAAAGTCAAATCCATAAACTGTGAATGATGATGGTGTGGTCACGCTTATCTCCGCTGATGAAACTTATGTGGTTTAGTTCCTGGTTTAGATCCTCATGGTTTTGTTCCAGGTTTAGATCCTGGTTTAGATCCTGGTTTAGATCCTGGTTTAGATCCTGGTTTAGATCCTGGTTTAGATCCTGGTTTAGTTCCAGGTTTAGATCCTGGTTTAGTTTCTGGTTTAGATCCTGGTTTAGTTGCTGGTTTAGATCCTGGTTTAGTTTCTGGTTTAGATCCTGGTTTAGATCTGGGTTTAGATCCGGGTTTAGATCCTGGTTTAGATCCTGGTTTAGATCTGGGTTTAGTTTCTGGTTTAGTTCCTGGTTTAGATCCTGGTTTAGATCCTGGTTTAGATCCTGGTTTAGTTCCTGGTTTAGATCCTGGTTTAGATCCTGGTTCAGATCCTGGTTTAGATCCTGGTTTAGATCCTGGTTTAGATCCTGGTTTAGATCCTGGTTTAGATCCTGGTTCAGATCCTGGTTTCATGACAATGTGTTGGTGCAGTAGTTATAGTTAGAGTTTGTCGTCCCTTGTTTACAGTATAAATATAAAGTAATTTAAAGTACTTTGAAAAAAAACAACAAATATATTAAAAATGTCTGATATTTTTGATTTCCAAGAGAATTGAGGCAAGTTTATATCAACAACAATAATCACAGTACATCAAATATAAAATCCCTCAGTTGTAGCACAGCTAAACAGAAATGGAGCTTTCGCGAAAGTTCACTGTGGTAGACCCGGCTGCTGCTTGCCCAGATCTACAAGCCTGCTCTTCCTCGACTCATCATACCAGCAACGCCCACATCTAATCAAACAATAACCACCAGAACAGCAAGTTAAAAGCCGGAGACGCCCACTTCCCGGCCTTCTGAAGGTTGCAAGCCTCCACCGCCCCACCTCCTCCTTTTCTCATTGAAGCGTGCTTACTAATAAAGGTTTATCTTATCTTATCTACATGGCACCCGTGGAAGCTGCTGATTGGAGGTCTCCATGCCTCCGCTCTGTATAATACACTTGCATTCTGTTGTTCGTGCTGTCTCTACCATCGACAATAAAACATGTCTTCTGTCTGAATGAAAGACGCAATCCCAGACTTTGTCATCTTCTTCAGGAGGTTTTTTGGCTTGCTTTGTGAAAAACAGGTGAGCAGTTTGACAGAATCGGTGCCAGACTGAGCTGTCACTCGCCGCACTCCACTCTCACTTCTCTCTCACACAAATGATTTTTACGGCTGCGTCTTCATCTCTCCTCCTCATCCTCCTCCCGTCCACATGGCCTCTTTTGTCTCTCGCTAAACAAGGAGAAAATCCATTTTACAGCTCGCTCACTGTCGTAAAAACACCGACACACTTTGGAGCTTCTTAGATTCCAAAAAGAAAGGGCCAAAAATCAATCGGTGTCTTGTGTTTCCGTCTGCTGGGGGCTGGGGCCGGCCGGGCACACTTCTACCTCCCACTGAGCCCCACATTAGCATTAGCATACAGGTGGGGGGCGTTGTGGTCCAGGGAGGCACACTTCTGCTCACTCCATTACTCATGTGGGCTTTGAACCCAGTGTGAAAAGAAGGGACGGGGACAGGAGGGGGGTGTTAGGGTCCTGCTTAAAGAATAGAGGGCCTTCTGTTGCGGCACCTCTCTCTGCACCTCCCATAGAAGCAGCCTGGTCATGCGTCCGTGCACTTTCTTTGAACCATTCAGACCTGGCGCCCGCAGAGTCCAACAGTGAGCGGATGAAAAATGGGGAAAAGTAAGAGGAATGTTGTTTTAGTCAGATGTGGATTGAAAGAATTGCACAGAACACTGCAAAAAGTGACGACAAATCAGTCAAAAATGGGTAAAATGTAGCTAAATCTAACTTACTTTTAGTTAATTTTGACGGCCTTAAAACAAGATTTGCCAATGGAACAAGCAGAACTATATCTGGTTTTCAAAAAGATTTGTCTCCCGCAAGAGAAAATAGTTTTTGAAGTAAGACCACATTTCTGGTCCCATTGGCAGATTTTGTCTTAACACAGTCAGAATATGCTCAAATAGATGAGATAAAAACTATTGATTCAAGCAATTCCCTCATATTTTTTAATAATTTTTTACAGTGAATTGAAGACAGAGGGCCGTATATTTAGCCTGACTCGCCCCAGACCCTTGTAGTTCCGCCGTGCTCCACCAGAGGCGTTTGGCTGAACACAACGGTCTGGGATTGACGCCAATTGTTCAGGAGATCAAAAAACAATCAGCCAATCAGGATCGCCGGTGTAGCGTTGGTTTTGCATCGCCTTCTCGTGCGTGTCTCGCGGCAGCCAAAGCAAAACCAAGACATAAAGTTTGTGAATTAAAAAAAAGTTCAAATGCGATCAAATTAAGACACGGATGTCACTTTTAATGCAACTCAAGGTGAGATGTTGATGGTTCCATGTTGATGGTTCCATGTTCAGCCTCGAATTCGTGCCATTTTTACCTCATATTTTGTCATTTTTTTTAACGTTCGTTCGCAAAGTCCTCTCTGGATTTTACCCGGCGTGACAAATGAGTATGGTTTAGTTTTGCATAAGCCTTAGGTTCAGAACAGACAGGAAAATGGCCTTAATCATTTGCCACATATTTGAAACCATCTGGGACTGAAACATGTAAAACTAAATCCTTACCGTGACGGCTCTCGGTGTAAACACGACATTACGGCTGTAGTCGTTCCCGTGGATTAGACGTTTATACAAAAAGTTTCTGCCATTAGAGTTTAGACATAATGAAAAACATGGCCGACTTTAATAAAACTTAATGCACTGTGAAGTTACCCCCAGCACAGGCCGGGCCATTAAAACATTAAAACTACAGGCCCCGAAAACAAAAGTTTAATCATCACCCAAAGCTAAACTTACACACAATTACATTTTTAATGCATAGAAATTAATGAATCCCTCAAAGCTGCTTCAGGACTTTATTCTTACTCTGGCTTTTCACACCAGGTTAGTTTTGTGGTCCTCTCTCTGTCTGTTTTTATTCTGACTTTATTTCTAAATTGGATAATTGGTCTTTTTAGTACATTTTTCTTGTTTTTCCCGTGTCCATAATGTTTTACTTCTATTTTCATAAACATAGAAAACTGTAAAACCTGTATATTTGGACTGGATTTATTCTTACAGCTGGAGCAGAGAAGTAGCAGACACTATTAAAGCTGCACTAACTGACTTTATTTTTGTATTCATTACGAAAATGCTGTCCATTTAGTGCATTGGGATAAACGTCCTTTTGAAGAGAAAGTAGCACAGGTTTGTGCTGGCGTGACATATTTTAGATCGAGTTTTGATGAAACAAGGAAGAGAATGTGTTTCGGGTCTCTGATTCTGACCAATCACAGCGGACCACTAGCCCCCACTTTTGTGAGAAATCTGCAGGTCCGTTAGCACAGACAGCTGAGTTAGCACAACAAGCGGCGGAGCTAACCTGAAACTTCCTCGTCTTCGTCACCGGTTACTGCTTACACAGCGAGACAGCCATCCAAAAGAAAGTCTCGTTCCTCCGCACCTCCTGGTTCTATCGTTCTATGGTCACGGCATCCACGTGCAAATCCATATCCATGGTTTATCCATATTGGGAGACGCTAGCTCCGTCCCAACAGTGAGTGTGTGTGGGGGGCGATAGCTTCGTGGGTGCGGGGAGGGGAGCAGAAAGAGAGAGGCCAGAGAGAGGCCAGCGAGTCCACGGCTTCAAAATCCCAAAGTCAGTTAGTGCAGCTTTAAAGGTCCTGTGGGTGATTTTTACAGTTGCTCCAAATAAAAAAAACATGTTCACCAAAAACAAATGTGAGCTTTAAGAATAATTAACTCCACCATGTTTTTTAATTGTTGTCATAGACTTAGAATTTGACTTATAAAAGTCCATGAGGCTAAGGACTCTCTGTGTGAATGCTCCATCTTGAAATACAGTGGTTAATAAGGGACAAAATGGAGTTTGTGCAGGAGTTTGGGACCACTGTCAAAGACCACATACAGTGCCTTGCGAAAGTATTCGGCCCCCTTGAACCTTTCAACATTTTGCCACATTTCAGTCTTCAAACATAAAGATATAACATTTTAATTTTTTGTCATGAATCAACAACAAGTGGGACACAATCGTGAAGTGGAACGAAATGTATTGGATAATTTAAACTTTAAAAAAAAATAAACAACTGAAAAGTGGGGCGTGCAATATTATTCGGCCCCTTTACTTTCAGTGCAGCAAACTCACTCCAGAAGTTCAGTGAGGATCTTTGAATGATCCAATGTTGTCCTAAATGACTGATGATGATAAATAGAATGCACCTGTGTGTAATCAAATAACTACAGCTGAGGTGGGAGAGTCTGTCCATAGGACAACAATCAGTCGTGCACTGCACAAATCTGGCCTTTATGGAAGAGTGGCCATTTCTCAAAGATATCCAATAAAAGTCTCGTTTAAAGTTTGCCACAAGCCACCTGGGAGACACACCAAACATGTGGAAGAAGGTGCTCTGGTCAGATGAAACCAAAATCAAACTTTTTGGCCACAATGCAAAACGATATGTTTGGCGTAAAAGCAACACAGCTCATCACCCTGAACACACCATCCCCACCTCAGCTGTAGTTATCTGCAGTTCATCCAGAGTGATCATGGGCCTCTTGTCTGCATCTCTGATCAGTCTTCTTGTTTGAGATGAAAGTTTGGAGGGACTGCCGGGTCTTGGTAGATTTGCAGTGGTCTGATACTCCTTCCATTTCAATATAATTGCTTACACAGTGCTCCTTGAGACGTTTAAAGCTTGGGAAATCTTTTTGTATCCAAATCCGGCTTTAAACTTCTCCACAACAGTATCTCGGACCTGCCTGGTGTGTTCCTTTGTCTTCATGGTTCTCTCTGTGCTTTAAACAGAACCCTGAGACTATCAAAGAGCAGGTGCATTTATACAGAGACTTGATTACACACAGGTGCATTCCATTTATCATCATCAGTCATTTAGGACAACATTGGATCATTCAAAGATCTTCACTGAACTTCTGGACTGAGTTTGCTGCACTGAAAGTAAAGGGGCCAAATAATATTGCACGCCCCACTTTTCAGTTTTTTATTTGTTAAAAAAGTTTAAAATTATCCAACAAATTTTGTTCCACTTCACGATTGTGTCCCACTTGTTGTTGATTCATGACAAAAAATTTAAATGTTATATCTTTATGTTTGAAGCCTGAAATGTGGCGAAATGTTGAAAGGTTCAAGGGGGCCGAATACTTTCGCAAGGCACTGTATTGTCCTGCGAAGCCACCGTAGTTCCGTAAATTAAAGTATATGATCTCAATGCTAGACGGGAGTAAAAACTACAGTGTACCTTTTAAGACGGCGGTGTCCATCTCGATCATGTCTTTTACGAACACAAACGTCGACTGGTAAAAGTTTGGGTCCAGGGGTGCAGAAAACGTCTTCAAAGGGACGTGGAGTTTCTGGTTCATATGAATGATATTAAAGTGATGGGTTCAGTGTGCGTCCTGGCTCTGGACACGATCAGACTCAGACTCAGACTCAGATCCTGGTCAAAGGTAAATCAAAGCAGATATTGGCCCAATGTGTCATGGCTTGATTTAGTCTGTTATCTCATCTGTCGTGCTGCCTTTTCGAGTTCTCCTTCCTCCGCCCCATTGATTTTAGCCCCGCCCTAATCTTGTTCACTGTGTCTCCTTTACTTATGCCCTTTATAAATGTGTTGGCCGTTCATTGTCTTTCCCCACGTCCTGCTCCCGAGTATTAGCTTGGCTTTTGTATTATTTGCTATATCTGCTCGGAGTAGAGCCGCTGCTTCCCAGTGTCTGTGGAGAGGGAAGTCTGGGGTCTCTGCTTAGACTGCTGCCCCTACTGCCCCCGCGACCCGGCAATGGATGAAGCGGAAGAAAATGGATGGATGGTTGTAAATTACACATTTATTGGCAATCGTGCATTTTAGTCCCTTCTTTTACTTCTCGCTTCATGGTAGAACCTAGACATATATTTTTAAAGGGCCCTAATCTGTCATCCTTAAAGGGCCCTAATCTGTCATCCTTAAAGGGCCCTAATCTGTCATCCTTAAAGGGCCCTAATCTGTCATCATCAAAGGGCCCTAATCTGAAATCATTAAAGGGCCCTAATCTATCCATCCATCCATCCATTTTCCTCCGCCTTATCCGTTGTCGGGTCACGGGGGCAGCAGTCTAAGCAGAGACGCTCAGACTTCCCTATCCACACACACCTCCTCCAGCTCGTCCGGGGGGACCCCAAGGCGTTCCCAGGCCAGCTGAGAGACATAGTCCCTCCAGCGTGTCCTGGGTCTTCCGCGGGGCCTCCTCCCGGTGGGACGTGCCCGGAACACCTCCCCAGGGAGGCGTCCAGGAGGCATCCGGAACAGATGCCCGAGCCACCTCAACTGGTTCCTCTCGAAGTGGAGAAGCAGCGGCTCTACTCCGAGCTCCTCTCGTGTGACTGAGCTCCTCACCCTATCTCTAAGGGAGCGCCCAGCCACTCTGCGGAGGAAGCTCATTTCGACCGCTTGTATCCGCGATCTCGTTCTTTCAGTCATTACCCAAAGCTCATGAGCATAGGTGAGGGAGAAGATTGACCGGTAAATTGAGAGCTTTGCCTTTCGGCTCAGCTCCCTCTTTACCACAACGGTCCGATACAGCTCTGACTGCAGACGCTGCTCCCTCTTCACCACAACGGTCCAATACAGCGACCGCATCACTGCGCACGCTGCACCGATCCGCCTGTCAATCTCACGCTCCATTCTTCCCTCACTCGTGAACAAGACCCCAAGATACTTGAACTCCTACACTTGAGGAAGGACCTCTCCACCCACCTGCAGAGGGCAAGGCACCTTTTTCCGTCTTTACCATCATTAAAGGGCCCTAATCTGTCATCATCAAAGGGCCCTAATCTGTAATCATTAAAGGGCCCTAATCTGTCATCGTTAAAGGGCCCTAATCTGTCATCATTAAAGAGCCCTAGTCTGTCATCATTAAAGGTCTCTAATCTGTCATCATTAAAGGGCCCTAATCTGTCATCATCAAAGGGCCCTAATCTGTAATCATTAAAGGGCCCTAATCTGTCATCGTTAAAGGGCCCTAATCTGTCATCATTAAAGAGCCGTAGTCTGTCATCATTAAAGGTCTCTAATCTGTCATCATTAAAGGGCCCTAATCTGTCATCATCAAAGGGCCCTAATCTGTAATCATTAAAGGGCCCTAATCTGTCATCGTTAAAGGGCTCTAATCTGTCATCATTAAAGGACCCTAGTCTGTCATCATTAAAGGGCCCTAATCTGTTATCATTTAAGGGCCCTAATCTGTTATCATTAAAGGGCCCTAATCTATCATAATTATAAACGTGCCCTTTTTCAATACTTCTTTAACTGATAACAGTCGTTCAGAGATATTTGAATTTCTAAATTACTTTTCCAGTCCCTAAATCTTGTTGTTTTCATTTCGATGTCCCGCCCTCCACCGTTTCACCAATCAGAAAGTCTGTGATCCGGGCGCCAGAACTCACCGTGTGGAGCTAATCTCACTGGTAAAGTACCATGTGGCGCAGAACTAAAAAAGGTCTCGATATGATCCTCAAATCATTAACGACAAAACAAGGAATAAAACCAGGATTTCTATCTTTGTGAAAAAGGTGTTGGTTATAGATTTGTTGTTGACTAAACTCTTGTCTATTCAGCTGTTATGGTCCCAGCTGGATTCGTCTGCATATCTGGCAACCTGAGTCAGGGAGAGTGGGAGAGGCTGCAGTACCACTTTTGGCCACATGTTTACATACTTCTCCTTTAAATACAAATCTCACACAGCTGAAGACAGAAATGCAGATGTTTTTGCCGACCACACCCTTCTTGTTAATCAACTCAAATATGTGCAAATCTACTCATACTTTCCTCTTGAGTAAACACCCAGATTTCAGGTCGACGCCCACATGTGCCGCGCTTTTATCCTTCACATGTTTCCTTCACATGTTTCCTTCACATGTTCCGCTCACACTTAGGCTCGGTCTGAATCATAAAAAGACAGGTTATGATTTACGTCTGATGCTGTGGTCATAAGTTCTGGCTTCAAAACACGACAGATTGATCCGTGCAGACGCTGAGCCCTGCCTTTGTGCGAACCCAGCGGGATCTGCCGTCCAGATGCGGCAACACACATGTACTCGAGTACTTGCACCGAGGCTTTCATTTCACATCATTCATGGACATTTCATTTAGTAAAAGTACTTTGTTGTTAACATTGGAGTTTGTTGAAGAAACAGACAAAAGGTGGAGCCCTGAAACCTTTTAATAGATTGAGGACACGCAAAACAAAACATAAATAACAGAAATGAGTGAGTAATCTGAGTAATCTTAGTGTAGACACAGTGGAGCATGCTTATCCTCACTGCAGGAAGGTCCTTGGTTCGATTCCACCTTGGTTGAGTTTGCATGTTCTCCTCGTCTGCTTCTTTCAGGATCAGACAGAGATCTTTGTAAAGAATAAAATGTACAGGAGAAACTCGGACAGTTGGAAGAGAAACTAAAATATGACAGTAAAGCTCATTACACTTCATTTCACTCAAGTGAGATATTTTTATTTATTTATTTTTTTGAGAGGGACAATGCACCTTAAGTTGCCTGGTCGTACCACACCATAGTACAAATTACATTTCGTACTAAGGTCTGGATTTGCTCCATTGACTCCGTTAACAGGTGGGAGGGGTTAACTTTGCAGATTGAAACCATTGGATCTGAGTTTACTGTGAGTCGTTAGCATTTAGCCTAGCCAAAGATCGATCTCTCTCTCTCTCTTTCTTTTTCTCTGTCTCTCTCTCTCTCTCTGTCTCTGTCTCTCTCTCTCTCTCTGTCTCTGTCTCTCTCTCTCTCTCTGTCTCTCTGTCTGTCTCTCTGTCTCTCTCTCTCTCTCTGTCTCTCTCTGTCTCTCTGTCTCTCTCTCTGTCTCTCTGTCTGTCTCTCTCTCTCTCTCTCTCTCTCTGTCTCTCTGTCTCTCTCTCTCTCTCTGTCTCTCTGTCTGTCTCTCTCTCTGTCTCTCTCTCTCTCTGTCTCTCTCTCTCTCTCTCTCTCTGTCTCTCTTTCTCTCTCTCTCTCTCTCTCTCTCTCTCTCTCTCTCTCTCTCTCTCTGACCACGCCCACCGTCTTGGCTGCAGCTGCACTTGTGGCTCTCATTCATTAACAGCTTCTTAATGCTCCCAGATGGCAGGCCTATAATTTATGGTCTCCTCTGTGTGTGTTTAGTGTGTACTGTATGCGTGGGTGTGTTTGTCCATAAAACTCTGTGCAAACCCAGCACATTTGTTTATATGTGCCACTGATTGGAACCAATGGAAAAAATCCTAATTAGTGCAGTAGCCTCTATAGCAATGTCGAGATCCATTTGCCACGCAACATTTGTGCGCCAGGGCGGCCGCGGCTGTATGCAAATGAGTTCACGGGACATTTACCGTCTCCTGCGACCTCCTCTGAGGCAAGTTCTGAAGGGCAGCGCGAGGACAGGACAACACAATACAGTAGAGTGTGGAGAAATACACACTTACAGCTGCAATTATGACCTCATTCTCTTACATCAGAGCTTCTCAATCTGTGGTGTTGGGTTTGGTGATTGGGGGTTTTGTTGGATTCTGTGGATACTTGCAAGACGTCTGTGAGATGTGAAATCTGTGGTGTTGGACCTTTTTGCTTGGATTAATATACATTATTTTGTTCCAATAGCATGGGTTTTGTGAAAGGTTAAGGGGCAGCAGGGTGGCTGAGTGGTTAGCGCTCTCAGCAAAAAGGTCCTGCGAGTGGAATCCTGGTCAGAGCAGGGCCTTTCAGAGTGGAGTTTGCATGTTCTTCCTTTGTCCCTTATTACATTCATTCATTCATTTTTAACCCCTTTATTAGTCCATTTCTGGGTCTTGGGGGGTGGCAATGAGAGCTGCACCCAATTCTCATACAGCACCCGTCCCTCGTTAATCCTCTGCAGGTGGTGGGTCCGCAGGAAGATGGCTGCTACATCAATGGTGCCACAGCCTCGGTTTTTCCGTGGGAGCTTCAGGCAACGTGGGGTTAAGTGTCTTGCCCAAGGACACAACAGCAGCAGACATCAGTGGGAGCCATTGGAGTAGATCCTGTGATGGGCTCGGACCCACGACCTTCCTGCCCAAAGGCTACGGTCTGGTTTAAGTCCAAATCTATCGACCATGGTGGTAGATCTGGCTCTCTGGTCCAAGATTAGTTCTGCTTTTTGCCCTTATTCTATGAGCACTACCCTCTCCTCCTCACTTTATCTGTCTGCATTATTAGGATTTTGACTACTCTGTTCATTGCTATTCACCCGTTGTCCCAGAGTCTGTTTCATGCCGTGATGATGGGATTGTGGGTCTAACAAAAAGGACTGTGGAGATGATTACTACTGTTGTGATTTAGGGCCATACAAGAATACATTGAACGCATCATTTGGAATCCCTTTAGTTTCTGATATGGCTTCTGTCTGTTTTTGCCAAACGTGCAATTCAAGACTACAAAAAAACCCACACACTAGTAGCACATTACACTAATTCTTTCCTTTTTCCTCACATTAAAACAAGAATTTGCGGGATGCCTGAACAGTCCACATGCCCACGACCCTGCGTTCTCCCGTTTGCATATAATTGTTCACATCTTGACGATTGCGGGTCTCGCTAAAAACCACAGCCAATGGATTGCCAGTGTTTCCTGCAGCTGAGTGGGGGGGGGTTGGTGGGAGACGCTGGAGCTGGGTCTGTGGAGGGTGACGGAGGTTGCTGCAGATTTGTTGGCTCCATTCTCTGGCAAATAAAAGCAGCTCCATTCATTTGAACGAGAGACTTCAAAAATTCACAGCAAGTAAACTAGAGTGGACCAAAAAAATTCACTCCCCTCAGCATTGACCAGTGAGGGCGGGTCCCGGCGCTGACATGTTGCAATACCACCCCGGGCCGAAGAAGAATTAGCCAATGCTAACATATAGCATTGGCAGACCTCTCAAAAACGTCTTTACAGGATGGACCAAAAGTTGGCTCTTGGCCCAAAGCTCCGTTCCACATGTGTGTCAATGCTGAGGGGGGTGTTTTGGTCCATGTTTACTTGCCGTTAATTTTTGAAGTCTCTCGTTCAAATGAATGGAGCTGCACAGATGCGGTTTTTCTAGGGCTGTCAAAATTATCGCGTTAACGTACGTTAATTAATTGTTTTCATTAATCGCGTTAAAAAAATTAACGCATTTGACGCATGCCCATGCGTCCCATAATAACACTCAGAATGCCGCGGACACGTGTGTGTGTACGATGGGGACAGAGCAGGTAGACCCTCTGGGAATTCAAGTTTTGAAAGAATACACGCGTGACCTCGGGGCACTTGTTGTTTCCTGTATGAACTCTGCATGATGAGCTGCGGGCGCCACAGCGCTCTGGACAGCAGCACCACCTCCAGCGGCTGTGATCACGGCGAACGGCGCTGCGTAATGGGATCATATCCAAGACCACGCACAGAACTATTACAGAACTATTCTCTAGTGTGCGTACGTGTCTTTGCGTAACCGATGCACACAATATGTACAGCGCTGAAGCTGGAGGAGCCTCAGTCTCCTCCGTGTCTTCTCCCGAAGCTCACTCGCTAAATTAAAGCTGATGTACCTAATTTTCCTTTCGACCATCAGTTCATGTTAGTTGTGCCAAAAAAAGTAATGGTGTGAGCAAATCAAACAGATTTAATGACATTCTGCTTCAGACTGTTTTGAAATGTTCCTCATCTGTAACAAACAATGGTTTTGGTCTAAACAGAAAGACAGAATGTTAATAATGTTAATTCCATTTTATATGGATTTATTGTTATAACAAACAAATACAGTTCATATGTTCACTAAGCTGTCATTTATCTTTCCATTCAAACAACCATTTACAGAAAAATATGGCATAATTTTGCCAATAGTTTGAAATGCGATTAATTACGATTAATTAATTTTTAAGCTGTAATTAACTCGATTAAAAAAATTAATCGTTTGACAGCCCTAGTTTTTTCACAATTTTCTTGTGGGCGGGACCACTCGCGGCCATTTTGGATTGCTCCAGTAGAGCACTTTTTTTGGCCCATTAGTTAGAACGGCGGAGATAGGCGTGACTCTGTCCGTTAATATATACAGTCTATGGCATTGACACACGTGTGGAACGGAGCTTTGGGCCAAGAGCCAACTTTTGGTCCATCCTGTAAAGACGTTTTTGAGAGGTCTGCCAATGCTATATGTTAGCATTATTAGCATAATTCTACTTCTGGGTCCACCCCTATCGGCCGGGGTGGTATTGCAGCATGTCAGCGCACATCATTTTGGCCACTTTTGAGCCGGGACCCTCCCCACTGGGTCTATCTCTCTCTGGTCTCTCTCTGGTCTCTCTCTGGTCTCTCTCTGGTCTCTCTCTGGTCTCTCTCTGGTCTCTCTCTGGTCTCTCTCTGGTCTCTCTCTGGTCTCTCTCTGGTCTCTCTCTGGTCTCTCTCTGGTCTCTCTCTGGTCTCTCTCTGGTCTCTCTCCGGTCTCTCTCTGGTCTATCTCTCTCTAGTCTCTCTGGTCTCTCTTTCTCTGCTCTCTTTGGTCTCTCTCTCTAGTCTCTCTCTCTGGTCTCTCTCTGGTCTCTCTCTGGTCTCTCTCTGGTCTCTCTCTCTAGTCTCTCTCTGGAAAACAGCTAAAATTCTGCTTAAAATGAGAAATATATTGAAAAATAGAAGAAAATATATTTTGAAAATAACAAAATAATACCAGCCCCAAACGACTTGATTCTTGTAAATTTCAAACGTAAATTTCAAAAATTATTTACTTATTTCTAAAACATTTTTGAGTGTTCTTAATATATAGCATCACAAACTTACATGAAACATGAAAAGTCTGGAAAAATGAAAAAATACAAAAAAAAGCTTAACTCACTGCTCAGACTATTTTCTCTAAGATGATGAATTATCTTAAAACTAATAAAATAATCTTATGACAAACTACATTCAAGCAACAACAACAAAATCTTGCCATTAAAAAAAGCATAAATTGTTATTTTTGACCATAAATTTTACTTTTTTAATGTATTTTTTTATGTCAAATCTACTCTGAGCTCTGGAGGAATATGTATTTTTGTGTTGTAAGGAATCATTGTGTGTCTGAATTAAAGAGAGAAAAAACAAAACAAAGATTGCCAAGCAGTGCAGGGCCTGGTTAATACTGTGATGGGAGACCTCTGGGAACAGCAGGTGCCACAGTGGGGCGGCTGCGGCTGTAAAGTGCCAAACTGTGGCTGTGTCCTTAGGCAAGACACTTCCCCCACATTAGAATGAGTCTGGTGTGTGTGTGAATGGTTGGTGGTGGTGGGAGGGGCCGATGGCACAGACTGGTTGCCTCGCTTCTGTCAGTGTGCCCCAGGGCAGCTGTGGCTACAGTAGTAGTTTATCACCACCGTGTTTGGAGTGAATGAATGAAGATGTGAAGAGACTTTGAGCGTCCAAAAACAAAATAATTCTGCGATAAAACTAAATATTTCTGTAAGGACTAGTGCCACCTCAGCCTCTCGTCTCCAGTGTGTGTAAAATCCAAAGTGAATGAATCCGTGTGAGATCACATGTTGGAGCAGGGGCCAACTATGTCCTCATCGCAGCGTGCGTAGATAAGTATATGTGTTTGAGAGCATGTCCTCAGCGGCCTGACCACAACTGCACAGCTGGCATCGAGCTGAGGGCCTCGGTGTCACTGCGGTCTCCTCGGGGCCCCACCATGGCTCTTCCCGCTCTGATGGCTCCTCGCTTCTTCCCTTTCGCCCTCGTCCACTTGTTTTTGTGCGTTTCTCTTTCTGTCCCGGTTTGGCTCGTCCATCTGTCTCCTACACCGGACCAGACGCCAGAAATCCCCGCCATGTTTGTCAGAATGTGCAATACAGAACCGTGTCAGAATGTGCAATACAGAACCGTGTCAGAATGTGCAATACAGAACCGTGTCAGAATGTGCAATACAGAACCACGTCAGAATGTGCAATACAGAACCACGTCAGAATGTGCAATACAGAACTACGTCAGAATGTGCAATACAGAACCACGTCAGAATGTGCAATACAGAACCACGTCAGAATGTGCAATACAGAACCATGTCCGAATGTGCAATACAGAACCACGTCCGAATGTGCAATACAGAACCACGTCAGAATGTGCAATACAGAACCACGACAGAATGTGCAATACAGAACCACGACAGAATGTGCAATACAGAACCACGACAGAATGTGCAATACAGAACCACGACAGAATGTGCAATACAGAACCACGACAGAATGTGCAATACAGAACCACGTCAGAATGTGCAATACAGAACCACGTCAGAATGTGCAATACAGAACCACGTCAGAATGTGCAATACAGAACCACGTCAGAATGTGCAATACAGAACCACGTGCAATACAGAATGAATGCAATACAGAACCACGTCAGAATGTGCAATACAGAACCACGTCAGAATGTGCAATACAGAACCAGAACCACGTCAGAATGTGCAATACAGAACCACGTCAGAATGTGCAATACAGAACCACGTCAGAATGTGCAATACAGAACCACGTCAGAATGTGCAATATAGAACCATGTGTGTCCACTGCTACTCTACCGAGTCACTTTGTCTCAGAGCCTCATGCTATTGCTAACATGCACAGATGCTAACATGAACAGATGCTAACATGAACAGATGCTAACATGAACAGATGCTAACATGAACAGATGCTAACATGAACAGATGCTAACATGAAGAGATGCTAACATGAAGAGATGCTAACATGAAGAGATGCTAACATGAAGAGATGCTAACATGTAAAGATGCTAACATGTACAGATGCTAACATGAACAGATGCTAACATGAACAGATGCTAACATGAACAGATGCTAACATGTACAGATGCTAACATGAACAGATGCTAACATGAACAGATGCTAACATGAAAAGATGCTAACATGTACAGATGCTAACATGCACAGATGCTAACATGAACAGATGCTAACATGAACACATGCTAACATGTACAGATGCTAACATGAACAGATGCTAACATGAACAGATGCTAACATGAACAGATGCTAACATGAACAGATGCTAACATGAACAGATGCTAACATGAACAGATGCTAACATGAACAGATGCTAACATGAACAGATGCTAACATGAACAGATGCTAACATGAACAGATGCTAACATGAACAGATGCTAACATGAACAGATGCTAACATGTACAGATGCTAACATGTACAGATGCTAACATGAACAGATGCTAACATGAACAGATGCTAACATGTAACAGATGCTAACATGTACAGATGCTAAACATGATACAGATGCTAACATGAAGATGCTAACATGACAGATGCTAACATGAACACATGCAATGCTAACATGTACAGATGCTAAAGTACAGATGCTAACATGAACAGATGCTAACATGAACAGATGCTAACATGAACAGATGCTAACATGAACAGATGCTAACATGAACAGATGCTAACATGAACAGATGCTAACATGAACAGATGCTAACATGAACAGATGCTAACATGAACAGATGCTAACATGAACAGATGCTAACATGAACAGATGCTAACATGAACAGATGCTAACATGAACAGATGCTAACAGATGCTAACATGAACAGATGCTAACATGTACAGATGCTAACATGAACAGATGCTAACATGAACAGATGCTAACATGAACAGATGCTAACATGAACAGATGCTAACATGAACAGATGCTAACCTGTACAAATGTAAGCATGCAACTACATATTTCTTGCACTAGAATACAGCATAATACCTTTTTTTGCCAAATGTAGAAATTTTATACTTATTTTTTATGTTCAAGATAGAGATTGTGTACTTGTCTCTTTGCACACTTCACAGTTCAGGACACACACAAACACACAAAACTACACGTCAAAAAAAGCAGGAACGAAGAGTGCGATGCTGAAAGTAGGAGTTGTGTGTCAATCTTACCTAAAACCATGTGTGCGAATGGATCAAACCAGAGAAAACCTCCCGGAACTTGAGTCATGGGATAAAAATCAAAGTGACACATTCATAAAACGCGAGAATTGTGCTGGAGTTGAAGCCGTCCGCCTCCGGAGCAGTGGACGTGGGGTTTGTGTGAGCGCACACCACATTACAAACACAAAAGCAAACACTAACAAGAGTCACTGCAAACACCGAGACCACAACAGGCTCAAGACACACATTTAAAGTCACGGTCAGCAGGATTTATGTCCAACACAACTCTGTTACTAAGGCAGAAGTCATAATTATAGTTTTATTTGTGTTGTTCAGCGGAGGACAGGGAGTGACGGACATCGGAAAGACTGGATTTTTCTCTTATGATGGTGGTCGTTTAAAGAGGACGTTTTACACATTATTCATAGCTGTCAAACAAGATTATAGATAGATAATACACAAAATAGATTGATAATAAATTGATCTTTCGAAAAAGCTAACAATAGTATTATTAATAACAGTTCTTCAGGTCACAGCAGCAGAGGTTTGGTTCGGAACATTTTCTCTGCTCTGGTCCAAAGTGAAATGCTAAATTCCTCGTTAGCATTTTTCTAAAAGTTAGCATTCCTCCAGTGGATTTTCACCTGATCCCCTTGGTTTGGACCATGAATCCATTCTGCTCTGGTCTGGACCAGTGTAAAACCATGAAGCTCTCTGCTCTGGTCTGGTCCAAATAACAGTTGTAAAACACAAAACTGTTTCAGAGACACTTAGGACTCGCTGCCGTTTTTCAGCTCATTACTTTTGGTTCAAATCCATTATTATATTGATTTTAAAACTTTGTACTTTGTCATTTTAATGTATTAGAATGTGAAAAGAGGAAAAACAAGAACAGAAGGAAGATATTTTAACACTTTCAGCCCCAACATCACCAGTCACCAATCCAGCATTTTCCCAATTTACTAACAACAAATTTACTGCACTTAAATATTTAGATTTTCCACATTTTCAGTCTTTCACCAACAGCTTTACCCATGTATAAAAGTGCTGCTTTTGAATGCACAGGGACAGTTCAAACCATTTTACCAACATTTGTCAGTGATTCTTCTCTAAACTCTTTCTGCTTCCGTGCAGTCCACCAGATTCGTTCCAAATCCTTCCAACCCTTTTGACACGACGACGAACACACAAACTGTCCTCGTCTGATCCAAGTCTGCGGAGATGGAACGGTGAAATCGCTGACGGCCGCTTCCAAATCCCATTCGACTCACGTGCCACTTTGTACTGAGTGAAACCAGGGCCAAAACCACTCACAGACGACACCAGCCGGATACCGTTGCTTTGTGGGAAATTAAAAGCAGTTTGATTATTGCTGTGGTTTAGGATTACGCCACTTAACCGTTCTCAGATCGTGAAACGTGACACTGGAAATGTTTTGACGAAGCGATCGAGAGCAGGTTCATAATAGTGTGGGTGCCGTGGTAACCGTGGTGACCGTGAGGAGGCAGGTCCCGGAGGCAGGTCCCGGTGGCAGGTCCCGGTGGCAGAGCACTGATCCGTGAGTGTTTGGAGTGAGCAGCCGGCAGCGCATCAGCGGCTTTCAGCAAACACACCTGGGCAAAGACACTCAGGGCCAAATGTGCTCCGGAAGTTCAAGAGCCGGAGATGAAAACTTTATGTGGTTTAGCAGCGCTTTGAGTTGAGCTAGAAATGCAGTAATATCCTCCTATTCTTTTATATAGATAGATAGTTTATTGATCCCCCATATGGAAATAAAAGGGTAAAAAAGGGTGTAAAATGTATATAAATACATTCCACTCGGACTCTGAGGAGCACAGGGACTGGTCTCCTGCTGGGATTCTGAGGAGCACAGGGACTGGACTCCTGCTGGGACTCTGAGGAGCACAGGGACTGGACTCCTGCTGGGACTCTGAGGAGCACAGGGACTGGACTCCTGCTGGGACTCTGAGGAGCACAGGGACTGGACTCCTGCTGGGACTCTGAGGAGCACAGGGACTGGACTCCTGCTGGGACTCTGAGGAGCACAGGGACTGGCCTCCTGCTGGTCTCAGAGTCAGGACTAAACCTGGAGGAGGCTGCATTTCAGATTCATGCAGCACAAATCTGGAACAATCTTCCTGAAAATGTGAGACAATGTTAAAATCCAGGTTAAAAACAGTTCTGTTTCTGCAACAACTGAGGGGTCTATATTTTTATCTTTATTTTTAATGCACTTTGATGTTATTTCTTTGTGTGATTTTTTTCTATCTGGTTTTGCTCAGCACTTTGAGTTGCCTTGTGTATGAGTTGTGCTATACAGATAAACTTGCCTTAATGGGAAATTGTACACAAATAGTATCACTTCATATAATATGCAATAATGTAAGGTTAGTAAGAGGTGGAAGCGAAGTCACCGTACAGGAGGCACATACCAGACCTATCGTTTATGTTTTTAGTGGTAGGAGAAGCCGGAGCACCCGGAGGAAACCTACACAGATAGGAGAACAAACTGTACTCAGACCGGGACCTTCTTGCTGAGAAGCGAGAGCGCTTTGGACCATCCTTCCGATGCCACTTGGAAAGTCACCTGTCCGGAGTCACATCAGTGCAGCGCTCAGGGACCAAGCTCCAGATGGTGACGCTCGGCTCGGTCAGAACCAGAGCTGGAGGGTTTTTGGAGGGTGCAGGTTATTAGGTGTTGGGGGAAACCGGAGCGCAAAGAAACATGGAAACTCCACACAGAAAGCCCCAGGTTGACACATGAGTGCTATCCACTCAGCCACAGGGTAATCCATACAAATTATTTTGTTTGAAATTGTTTCTTGTGGATGGCTATTTTTTGATGTTGCTCTGAAACTGTAAAACTACCTTTGCAGACACCAACAATAATATGAAAATACATGTGCTACTACTACTACTGCGAAAAGAAGGTGTTGGCTTTAGCGCCCATTGATCTGTTCAATTAGATTCAATGTATTTTTGTACAGCTCTAAATCACAAGAGAGGTCATCTAAAAGTGGAAGTGAGAAACCTTGGAGAGTCCCAGGTCAGATTTAGTGTTAATCACAAAACAATGAAATAATTCCATATCTTTAACGTTCAATGTCAAAATATTAGACATAAAGGACATTATGACTTCAGAGGGGAAACAAAATGTAGCATGAAGCAGGAAGAAGCCACAGATTGAGGCACAGGTGACATGGTGGTTGGACTCATCATTATTGGATTAACCCACCACCATTTTCCATCTCCTTTGAAACAAGCAGGTCGCAAACCAAACCAGAAACACTCTACAACACACCTTTATTTGTCTTCCACGTTTCACTTCCGCTCCGCTGCTGCCGAAACCTTTTTAGAAGTCACTAAAAGATCATGGCTGTCACTGCTCACCATTACAATGATTTATTCCCGGCCAAACATGCTCGGAGCCCGCCAAAACTGTCTCCAAGTCGGGATTAAAGAGCTCCGTGACCTTGGGAGATGGAATAATTGCTTTTGTATGTACTTGCGATGTCAAACGGTTAAACCATGCGGTCAATCCGACATGAGAAGAATATTATTTCAACAATTTGGGTCCACATTGCCCCTATTGAATCACTGCAAAGACACAGTGAGAAGGGTGTCGCTGCCAAATTTGCCCCGGAGAAGGCATTTTACGAACAAAGGCGAACAAAGCGACGGACCACAGACTGTCATTGGAGCCAGTTTTTTTGTTCCGTGATGAAACCCCACGCAGAGTAAAACAATTCCATCAAATCTATCTTTCTTATCCCGTCCTGACAGCTGTGGTAAGCTCGTCGCCGTGCCAGCGTACGCCCCGAAGCCTGTTTACCATCCGGCTATTCCATCTGAAATCGGAGCAAACAGGGAGGAAACAATCGCTGGCACGGATCGGGGACTGGTGCCGCACATGCACGTACCTCCGGGTTATTTGTGTTTCTTAATGAACGGTGAAAAAGGCAGATGTGTTGGACGGATTTCAAGAAAACAGAAGTTCAGGAGGAGAGCAGGGCCCAGAGCGCTGCGTGGTTTGCATAGAAAATGGAATGGGATTTAAGGACGGATGAGGAGGTATATTAGGGATATTAGCGTTTGTCACAACAGATAATACATTCTGTGAACAAATCTGATCTCACAGGCTGTCTTTCTTTTAATAAAAAACATGTCATCTTTTTATACTTGGAAGAAACAGCCTTGGGAGTCACTATTTGACCATTTAGGGCTGAGAACTCAAGACGTGTGATGTGTAAAAAAGGTACAAGGCGAGTGATGGAAGGAAAGACTGTTTTTAGAGCAAGGAACTAGTTTGAAAGTTTAGTAACATGGATTTAAAGGTCTCGTGACAGGACTTTTATGCACTTGTTTAGACGAGCGCATTGAGTGGAACTTAAGTTGGCACAGACTGGTTGCCTCGCTTCTGTCAGTGTGCCCCAGGGCAGCTGTGGCTACAGTAGTAGTTTATCACCACCGTGTTTGGAGTGAATGAATGATGACATGTGAAGAGACTTTGAGTGTCCAGAAAAGCGTTATATAAAACAGATGCATTATTATTATTATTATTATCATAACTTAACAATTAATCTGGTTAATCTAGGGCTTTTTTTGGAAACTCAAAGATGCTTCACATGTCATTAGTCTCTCATTAAATTGATCACAAACACGGTGGTGATAAACTACTACTCTAGCCACAGCTGCCCTGGGGCACACTGACAGAAGCGAGGCATCCAGTCTGTGCCATCAGCCCCTCCCACCAGCACCAACCATTCACACACACACCAGACTCATTCTAATGTGGGGGAAGTGTCTTGCCTAAGGACACAGCCACAGTTTGGCACTTTACAGCCACAGCCGTCCCACTGTGGCACCTGCTGTTCCCTCAGGTCTCCCATCACAGCACTAACCAGGCCCTGTCCTGCTTACTAACTCTGCTAATGCTGCTTTTGATATGTATCGATCACCCCGGTTCCTATGGGAGAGATGTGGCAAATATATATAAAACAGATACATGTTAAAAGAGTGTCCCTTTGTCCTCGCTGTTATTTTCATATATCATAAAAACAATTAAAAAAAGAAAAGCATTGTTCCAGCTTCTTCCCTCTAAGACATCGTCCGTTGATGTATTCCAATGTGGTTTTACTGCAAATGTCAAATAAATGAATCTGACTCTAAAACTAAATCTAGAAGAAAGTATTAATCTCATTTCTCAGCAGAGTTTCGCAATTTCAACCACAACTCAAAAAAAACCTGACTTTTCTCTGATTGCGTAACGTGCAGCGGTATTGGCTTGATTCACGCTCTAATTGGAAACTTGACTATTAGGGGTAAATTTCAACCGTGGGCAAATATTGTAAAAAACCCACAAGAAATTGAGCTTTTGTGGCGACTGATTGTGAAGCCAGACGCACAACTTTGGAAATCTCTAATGACTTTGACAATGGCATTTATATCCTGACGATCCCAAAGCCGTATTTTCCATCCCGGGTTTGTCTCTGTTGAAAATAGGTATCATAAAGTATTATACTGACGCGAGGATGCTGAGCTGCCAGGAAAGAGGCCTGCACGAACAACTTTAAGGAGATTTATAGATGCAGTGAAAGAGGACGTCCAGGCCCAGTGGAGACCAGAGCGAGTCCGGGGAAAGAAGAGCCCAAGTTGAAGAATAATATGCAGTAGATTATGGTCGGCAGGGAGCACGTAAAGCTGGACATGTGGCCTTTGGGGAGACCGGGAATATCTGAGAAGAGGGATTTTTTTCTTTTGCATACAACGGATCGTCTCAAATGATTGTCATGGTCTGAGAAGGGAAGACAGATGTGGCCTAAACGTGTCCGAAACCTTTTTTGTTTTAAGCCATTTTTTGAAAGGGGTAATTTTGTGTATTTTGAGTCTGGGTTTGGGTCTGAACCCTGGTCGGACAGGAACAGGGCCTTTCTGAGCGGAGGTTACATGTCCTCCCCGTGTCTGCGTAGGTTTCCTCCAGGTGCTCCGGCTTCCTCCAGGTGCTCCGGTTTCCTCCAGGTGCTCCGGCTTCCTCCAGGTGCTCCGGTTTCCTCCAGGTGCTCCGGTTTCCTCCAGGTGCTCCGGTTTCCTCCAGGTGCTTCGGTTTCCTCCAGGTGCTCCGGTTTCCCTTACCACTAAAAAGATGCCCAATAGGTCTGGACTTAATGAGTGAGAGAATGGAGGGTGTTTGGTCAGAGGCTTTGATGGTCCAGTGTGTTCGGCGTCTCGCTTCTGTCGTCACCGTGTGGAGAGAATGGAAAAATATCTGAACTTTGAACAGGGTCCGTCAGCAGAGCTAGCTTCCCAAACAACTGATAGCATAGCATCCCATAGCATCCTAGAGACCACTGTGATAAAATAACGACACCGCGCTGACCACACACAAAGACACTTTGTCACTGCAAGTCGACAATATCAACTTTTCACACATAAAAAGTTACAAAATGCACCTTCTAGTTTTATTTTATTACTTACTGTTAAATTGAGCAACACATTCCTATTACGTCATCAGCGCTGACTGGATTTTTATTGTAGAATTTTGTTGTTCTATACTGTATTATACAGTGGGTAAACAGAAACCAAAACAAACCCTAACCCTAACTGCAAGATAACGTATTTAATAAAAAGAGACTGGAGGTTTGATTAAATACACAAGTCTAATGAGACACTGGGGACACACATGAGGACAGGGCAGGTCATCAGACAGGAAGTGCAACTAAAAACACAGGGAGTAACGGATATCAAAATAAAACAGGAAATAAACCTGAACCGTGACTATCAGGTTGTGAATGATTCTTTCTGGATTCAGATTTAGTTTATTTGCCATTTGCAGTAAAACCCCATTGGAATACTTTCACATTGGTAACTTTCACAGCTTATCTGGTGAGAGCTGCTGCGACAGAGATGTAAGAATAAAAAGCAGCCATAAGCTCATCAGTGTGCGGTTAATGAGGCCAGTGTTAGTGTGCGTGTGTGTGTGTGTACGTGTGTGTGTGTGTGTGTGTATGTTTGTAGACTGGGGCGATCAGCCATGTGCCAATGCAACCTACTTTAGACCCACCGACCCACTTCTGTGTGACCCACAACAAAATGGCACCAGCTCAGAAATCTTACACAAACATCAGAAACTTTATTGTGTCACCGGGAATGTGTTACGTTACGACAAAAGTGTGTTACGATTTTAGTAGATTCAGAAAACCCACGAGACATTTGCAAAATCTTAAAAAGTCTGTAAGCATTTAGATGTATTTATTAAGTCCAACTATGAATACAGACCAGGCGACAGTGGCTCAGTTTGTAGAGCATTTGCCTTTGAGCCTGAAGGTCATGGGTTCGATCCCACCATGACCTTCTGCATTGATTCCCACTGATGTCTGTGTGTCCTTGGGCAAGACACTGAAGCCCCTGCTGAAAGATCAAGGCAGCTCAGACTAGATCAGCTCTGACTGCCATCCCCGGACCCAGAAATGGATTAAGGGGAAGAAATGGATGGACTTCCATGAATAACATCAGTATTATGTCTATGGGCAAAAGGGAATTATTTTATTCCACATTACACAATACAATACAGTTTATTCTTGTATAGCCCTAGGTCACAACAGAAGTCATCTCGGAGGACTTAACAAAACCATTGAAATCACCAACACAGGTCAGAGAATCAACAGTTAAAACACATGAAGAATATAAAGCACACACAGAAGAAAATGTCCATACATGTTGTAGAATCCAATCCTAGAAACCAATCCTTTCTGTTGGACACTAACTGTCCAACAAGACCCTCCTGCATCCACAAGGAACAACTCTTAAAAAACCCAGTGGGAAAAAGTGAGAAACCTTGGGGAGCACTAGGGAAACCCACAGGGAGGGAGACCCATTTGAGAAAGGGATCCGCTCCTCCGGACGGACAGGCTAATGATCTAGGACCTAAGCTAGCTACAGAACGTGGACCAGTGGCCGCTGAACGTGGACAGGTCCGGTGCAGGACTGAAGCACTCCCAGGCGGGTCGGGCGGGGCAGTCCGCAGGTGTAGATGGAGGAGGCCAGGCTCAGAGATCCCGTCATCGTACCATGAAACAGACATTACACATACAGTGCCTTGCGAAAGTATTCGGCCCCCTTGAACCTTTCAACATTTCGCCACATTTCAGGCTTCAAACATAAAGATATAACATTTTAATTTTTTGTCATGAATCAACAACAAGTGGGACACAATCGTGACGTGTGAAGTCAATAATTCCCTTTGACTGACGTGTCCAAAGTCGATGCAAGAGCAAGACAAGAGATCTCCAAGTTTAACATCTGCATTTAATTATCTTTATAATCAGATACAGAATATTCAACAAAAGAGTGCTCCTAAAACTATATATGTCCCTCTCTCCTGGCCCTCGGCTGACTGACTGTTCAAAAGACCTTCAGGGAGGTCATAAGGGAGACTTCCGATGACATCATCCATATGCGTCCAAGGGTGGAGTTTCCGGGTGTGCTGACGTCCCTTGTCCACTGGGAGGCGTTAGAATGCTGTTGGTGAATTCCCTTTCCGCCTGATGGTGAGGGACTTTTGCTCTGTCAGCAGATAATGTTTATTATCGAACGTTAATAATTCGCCTTGTTCAAAGGCGATATCTTTTTATAATTCCCGTCTGCTTATCCTGTGTCCTTGTGACTTAATCCCTGAGGGCACAGGTCTTTTTGCTTGGGAAAGAGACAAGAGTTCAATTCCGGGTCAATCAAATTCACATCTGCCTTTAGTCTATATTTAAAATATACAACACGTGGAACAAAATTTGTTGGATAATTTAAACTTTTTTAACAAATAAAAAACTGAAAAGTGGGGCGTGCAATATTATTGGGCCCCTTTACTTTCAGTGCAGCAAACTCAGTCCAGAAGTTCAGTGAGGATCTTTGAATGATCCAATGTTGTCCTAAATGACTGATGATGATAAATAGAATGCACGTGTGTGTAATCAAGTCTCCGTATAAATGCACCTGCTCTTTGATAGTCTCGGGGTTCTGTTTAAAGCGCAGAGAGAACCATGAAGACAAAGGAACACACCAGGCAGGTCCGAGATACTGTTGTGGAGAAGTTTAAAGCCGGATTTGGATACAAAAAGATTTCCCAAGCTTTAAACATCTCAAGGAGCACTGTGCAAGCAATTATATTGAAATGGAAGGAGTATCAGACCACTGCAAATCTACCAAGACCCGGCCGTCCCTCCAAACTTTCATCTCAAAGAAGGAGAAGACTGATCAGAGATGCAGCCAAGAGGCCCATGATCACTCTGGATGAACTGCAGATAACTACAGCTGAGGTGGGAGAGTCTGTCCATAGGACAACAATCAGTCATGCACTGCACAAATCTGGCCTTTATGGAAGAGTGGCAAGAAGAAAGCCATTTCTCAAAGATATCCATAAAAAGTCTTGTTTAAAGTTTGCCACAAGCCACCTGGGAGACACACCAAACATGTGGAAGAAGGTGCTCTGGTCAGATGAAACCAAAATTGAACATTTTGGCCACAATGCAAAACGATATGTTTGGCATAAAAGCAACACAGCTCATCACCCTGAACACACCATCCCCACTGTCAAACATGGTGGGGGCAGCATCATGCTTTGGGCCTGCTTTTCTTCAGCAGGGACAGGGAAGATGGCTAAAATTGATGGGAAGATGGATGGAGCCAAATACAGGACCATTCTGGAAGAAAACCTGTTGGAGTCTGCAAAAGACCTGAGACTGGGACGGAGATTTATCTTCCAACAGGACAATGATCCAAAACATAAAGCCAAATCTACAATGGAATGGTTCACAAATAGACGTATCCAGGTGTTAGAATGGCCAAGTCAAAGTCCAGACCTGAATCCAATCGAGAATCTGTGGAAAGAGCTGAAGACTGCTGTTCACAAACGCTCTCCATCCAATCTCACTGAGCTCGAGCTGTTTTGCAAGGAATAATGGGCAAGAATTCCAGTCTCTCGATGTGCAAAACTGATAGAGACATACCCCAAGCAACTTGCAGCTGTAATTGCAGCAAAAGGTGGCGCTACAAAGTATTAGCACAAGGGGGCCGAATAATATTGCACGCCCCACTTTTCAGTTTTTTATTTGTTAAAAAAGTTTAAATTATCCAATAAATTTTGTTCCACTTCACGACTGTGTCCCACTTGTTGTTGATTCTTGACAAAAAAATTAATTTTTATATCTTTATGTTTGAAGCCTGAAATGTGGCGAAATGTTGAAAGGTTCAAGGGGGCCGAATACTTTCGCAAGGCACTGTGTGTATTTAGCAGATAAGGAAGCGACATCAGCTGAGAAATGACAGGTCACCAAAGCGGGGGACGGTTCTGAAGATGGTTCGTGTCTCTGCAGCCGAAACATGTTTACACGGCCATACATCAGAAAGAACCATGAAAAACACTTTAGCTCGAGACAAAATTAAGCTTTTTGAATCAATGCAGACGGGGATAGATTTGTTCACATGTTCACTTTTGAATATATATATATGCTATATACATCTTATTTTTCTGCCTGAGATGTTGCTGCAGTTCAGTGTTCATGGTTTTGTACTGGCACTTTTTGACAAATGCTAATGAACCATTCAGCATTTTACTTTGGACTAAAACAGAGAAACTGGTCCGAACCAAGCGGCTACTCCATCTTTTGACCTGTCCTGCTCCACCCAGAGGCTACTACACCTTTTGACCCGTCCTGCTCCACCCAGAGGCTACTCCACCTTTTGACTCGTCCTGCTCCACCCAGAGGCTACTCCACCTCTGCTGCTGTGACCCGTCCTGCTCCACCCAGAGGCTACTCCACCTCTGCTGCTGTGACCCGTCCTGCTCCACCCAGAGGCTACTCCACCTCTGCTGCTGTGACCCGTCCTGCTCCACCCAGAGGCTACTCCACCTCTGCTGCTGTGACCCGTCCTGCTCCACCCAGAGGCTACTCCACCTCTGCTGCTGTGACCCGTCCTGCTCCACCCAGAGGCTACTCCACCTCTGCTGCTGTGACCTGTCCTGCCCTAACCCCACCTGCATTTCTCCGACGGGGATCAATAAAGTATCTATCTATCTATTGTCAGACGAGTGCCTCAAGAGCCCACTCTCTGGATCTCACTCCCGCCACACATTAGGAACTCTGACTCACTACAGAACTTCAAATCCCTTCTTAAAATCCACCTGTTCAGCTTTTTATGTTTTGTTTCTCATTTTTCTTCTAAGTAAGTACGATTCATTCAAACAGGACCACCCAATGATTGATGCCCAAAAGTGCCAAAAAAAGTACAATTTTACGTGAAAGAGATGAGTTCATTGCCAAAGTGACTCACGATGGACCTATTCATATATTTCCACACAGATGTGACACACGGAGCAGCCATAATGTAAAGCTTCTCACACTTTTATACTCCCCTCAGTCCCGGCGTGATGCCACCTACATCGCTGCTGATGGCCTTGACTTTTCGTCCTCTACTTTTCGTCCTCTTTTATAGTTTTTACGGCCGCCATCATCGGTGATCAAAGATTCTGTGTTGAGCCTTTAATGACCACAAGGACGAACAGAACAACTGAAGCTGAGTCTGGATTCACTCTGAGACTTAAGCACGACCTTAAACATGTGTGTTGAGTTATGTTAGGTCCCTGTGTGTTTGAGTGACATCCAGTTCACTGTAAAAATACACGTGCGACAGAGGGATGGAGCTCTGATGAAGGAAATGATACAGTAGCTAACACCCTGCAATAAAAACATATTGAACAAGCAAGGTTAAAAATGAAGTCCGAGATGGGAAGCTGTGGATCAAAACGGGGACTGGACTTGGACTTGAAGCTCATATACATTTAAAAGAAGAAAAAAAATCACAAAATCTTATGAATTGCGCAGGTTTTAGCCATTTATGGACTAAAAAAACAGTTCAAACTTTTGAGTTGGTCCTTGCCGATGCAGTAGGGCAGGAATCTCCAACCTTTCTTAATGGGAGAGCTACTTTTATACAACAGAAGAGACAGAGAGCTACTCCCTTTTGCAGTCGTGATAAAAACTGATTTAATAACTACGACAAAAGATGGAATTTAAGATTATGTGTTAATTTCTGAACACCTTGGGGAGCTACCTGAAAGGGGCTGGTGAGTTACTGGTAGCTCCTGAGCAACAGGTTGGAGACCCCTGCAGTAGGGTCTAAGGACAGCGGCGAACCGGGACATTTAAGGATATTTCTAAACATTTCTTGGTAATCTGCGCCCTATGGACCAACAGCTCCAATGTGTTTGTTATTACTACATTTTGACATTTACAAAAATCCATTGAATTGAACCAAACTGAAATCAAAGGTCTTGTTACTTTTCATGCTTCTGTCTACCTGTAAAAGTCACCGCAATACAGTGTTCATAGTTTATCGCTGACCAAGACCAGAGCAGAGAGGATTCATGGTCCGAACCAAACAGATCAAGCGTAAATCCACTGGAGGAATGCTTATAGAAATGATAACAAAGCATTCTGCATTTCACTTTGGACCAGAGCAAAGAAAAAGGTCTGGACCAAGCGGCTGCTCCACTTCTACTGCTGTAAAGAGCTGTTGCATTTTAATACTATTGTTAGCTACTAATATAAGATTAGAAAAGGTATGATAGACTTTATTGATCGCATACTGGAGACATGTACAAACCATATACGTTTATTTGTTGGATGAATGAGTTTCTGCTGTTACTGGACACCTGAAATTCTATCTATCTATCTACCACTGCCACTACTACTACTACTACTACCACTACCACACTGACATTTCCCCACTGTGGCTCAAATAAAGGATCTCATCATCATAATCTTAACCTTAATCTTAATCTTAATCATGTTCCATTGATGCCACCTGCAGAAAATAGCCACATCTTAGTTTTTCGATATCTTAAAATCCACAAAGAAGCCATTTTCAACACAAAACTCAACCCTGTGTGCATAAAAACGTCCCCTCGGTCCCGTTACCTGCAGCGAGCCTCGTGACCATGTGGGCGTCTTAAAAGCACTGTTTTAACCTCTGCGTCTGTAATCACTCTGTGTTTGTGACGAGGCGGCAGCAGCAGAGAGTGTGTTGTTGTTGTGCGTGTTGCGTGCTGCTGAAAGTCGCCGTTGTCCCGTCCCTCCTCTCTCCTCTCGTTTACCGGCTATTTTGGGAAAATCCAAATTACAGTCTTTCAGCGTGTGGTCGGCTCGTGTGGTTCCAAATTTGTACTTAACCTACGTCTCACTCGGGCCTCTGCCTACGGAGCCTTCACTTCCTCACTGCTCTGCCTTTTTCTCCCGGGATTGTCAAGAGAGGCACATGAAGGACACAAAGTCAAGGCTAGAACTAAAACACTTCACTATGGTCGCTACACTGGAAAAAGTGACGGAAAAATGTGTCCGAAATTGCTCTAATTTGTCAAAATGAATCTTAATTTAAGCACATTTTACTGAGTTTTAGAGATTTGAAGATTTGCAAATGAGACAAAGCAAAATGATCTTGTTTTAAAAAATACAATAAATATCTCCCTTGGTATTAAAAAATTAAGGAACAGACTAAATGCGGATGAAGCGGAAGAAAATGGATGGATGGAGAATCTTGTTTTAACACAGTCAGATTGTGTTAAAAGATAAAAACCACTTGATTCAAGCAATTATTACCTCATTTTTTTGTCATTTTTTGCAGTGTACAGCCCTAAATAAAGTGAATGTAAATTACTTTTCAAACTGAGAAGAGAGAAAGTTTTTCAAGACAGAGACTAGTTTGTTTTGTTTATTACTATTGTCTCAGACACATTATATGCAGACCTGACATGACTGTAATCTCACTTGCTGGTGGGGGTGTACCCGGAAACAGAATTATCCAGTGCGTTCTTATGCCGTCTTTTTTCGTCCAAAAGTGGTTCTTGGTCCAACGCTGCGTTCCAGATGCGGTTGATGCTGAGGGGAGTATCTTTTCTGGGACCAGTCTAGCTTAGCCGCTGTGGACTTTTGAATGCAGTCGTTAAATGAATGGGGCTAGTGCAGCTAATACATGCGCAAATGCCTTTTTTCACATTTGCCTGCGGTGATAGGCGTCAACTACGTCCGTTTTTATTTACAATCTATGGGCCACACTCACCCACACAGCTTTCTGATTGGAAAAAAACTAAAAATAAACGTATTGGCTGGCAGGGACTTTTAAAAACATACGTTTGTCAAAAATTGCTTACTGTACTTGATGATACAGTGTCCCTAGGTCAGAAATATGGATTTTATTTTTAGTTTTTTAACATAGTACCAAACTGCAACTGTCACTTATAATCCAAAATTATCTTATTATTATAATTTTATATGGAAAATAAGAAAGTCAAAGGGAAGAACTTGAAATACATTAAAGCGTACATCTTAATACATTATACTGTAGAACTAGGATTATGTCCATTTTTCGCTCCTGAGTCCGGCCTACTGCTGAGATAACTCACTGCTGCTCTGTTCAAACCCTGCTCTGCTTCCACTAAACCATCCCCAGACTAAGGACTTATGCAAATGCTCCTTCAGTTGCCTTTATAATTGCACGTCTCTATTCCTGACGTTGTTAAATATATTTGGTCCGACACAGAGTTAACAGCAGAGTTTGTGGCCGCTGCACCTTTGCTAACGGCCGTATGTTTGACACAGTAAAACTCTTCAGACAGCACTTTGTAATCAAACTGTAGTATTTTTAAACGCGCTGAGACTTTCACTTCTGTGGCTCGATCGAGAGGGTTCAAGTCGAGTTCTGGAGTTTGCTGTATTACGTCAGTTTTATGATTGAAAATAGCCTTAAAGCCGGGTTACCTACTCTCAAAACAAAACAATAAGTCTATAATATCCATCTCAACAGTTTGGGTCAATCACAAGGTTTCATATGAATGTATTTTTTGACTCTGTCACGTGGTTAGAGGAGCTTTTTCAGACAGAAAAGTCAAAAAGAAAGCACCACGCAGCACCCTCAGCCCAACGGGTCAAATTGTGACTCCCAAGTACAAGAAATGGTATGATATGCAAGAATCATGCTCTTTCCCATTTACAGACACCTAAAGAAGCAACTGGAAGCAAAACAATCTAGTCACCAGTTGACTCAAAGAAGACATGTCCAAACTCTGGCCCGAGAGCCAATTGCGGCCCTTTATGACCTTGTATGCGGCCCTCTGCTGCTAACACAAAGTCTCCATTGAGGTACTTTGACAGAATCATCCAACCAACTTCAGCTCCACCAACACAGTCATGCTACACCTTGTTGTAAACCTCAGACCCTCTGGAATCCACTTGTTGACTCTATTGTTATAAACTCACATTTGTTTTGTTTTTCCAAATAAAATGTAGCTGTGAATCAATAAGCTGCGTATCACAAAACATTTGAAAATCCAGAATCCAGTAAAGCTCGGATCCAGTTTTTTAATCCAGGTTGTCAGCCCCAGGTCAAGTCTGATGAACTAATGTGGCCCGCTTGCTCAAAGGTTTGGACACCCCGACTTAAAGGTTTATTGGAGGATTTTCCCAATTTTTAGGAAAGAACCGCCCTCTCTACTTTTTGAACAAAACTCTCTGGTCTTATTTGATGAGCACGTATCACCAGAATGAGTGACAGTTGGAAGGACCAATAATCTTAATGATCCACTCGGAAGTAGAAAATTCTCCTATATACCTTTAATTTACAAATTTCATTTTTGGGTCGGAGTCTACAAGTGAAACTCAGAAATTACAATACCGGTCGAAAGTCCATTTACGTCTGTTTTTTGACTTCCACTGTCAAATTAATGAATGACTTATTATACGCAGAGTGAGATGTGTATTTATTTGTTATAATGTTGGTCGTTTAATTCAATGTATTTTTGTACAGCCCTGGACAGCAGTCGTTTCAGAGGAAATGAGTTGTCGATTTGCCAACAACAGATCAGAGAATCCAACAGTTGGAACAAGAATCATTGGAGTCATTGGTCCAGAGGGAGAATTCGCTCAAAGCTTGTAAAAAATATATAGTTGAAATAAAATACCTTTATTCTGGGTTTATCGCCATATCCAAACGCATTACAACAAACAAGCTCATATCTCACTGTGCATGTCATAAATCTAGATTATAAATTTCTTTAACATATGAATAATACATAAAGACATTAACTTTGAAACTATATAATCAAATACACATCTGTACATTTTGCTGATCCCTAGAAATACTAAAAAAAATGTCTCCGAAACTTGTTAAACGATTGAATCATATTGAAAAACCGGAATACAAAACAAGTCCCATTCACAAACTGCCCACCGCATTCCATTCTGGGAGAAATTGGAAGAAAAGAAACCTGCCTCGCTGCAGCTCAACCTGTTGGTGTGAAATAAATTGTGAAAAAGTCTAATTATATGCGGTGCTTATCTATATTTACACATTTCTCTCCGTCCCGCTGCCGTGTCATATGTTTCTTTTCTCCGACTTGCTTCCCACTTGTTTTACACTGCACTCTGAGCCTCCTCCTTTGTCATAAATCACCTCGCCTCCCAAAATAGTCCTCCGACACTTTGTTGGGCTATTTTTAAAGTTGGAAGTCATTTTTCCTGTCAGATGAATGGACCGTTGCAGAGGCAGGGAGGAAGGAGAGTTGATTAAATGCATCTGTAATCTGGGCCTATAGTCCTCATCCGGCTTCAAGGAGTCGGGATTGAGACCCGGCCGGACCTTGGACCATGTGATGAGAGCCTTGTTTTGTTTGTTAATCTGAAACTTCCTGTATTTGTGGTTTTTTCCGATATGAGGTGATGGCCTTTTTATTGTTTCGTGGTTCGACCGGAGAAACTGGGATTATCGTTCAAAAGTAAAAATGTAATTTAAAATGTGTTATTTATAGAATTGTAAGTTACATTTAGCAATATTAGCTTAGCATTGTGTTAGCTTACAATGTGAAGCTAGTATATGATATAGACTCCTTACAGGAAGTGAGACATATATCAAGCCTTTTTATTGGACAATGTTGATAAATGTTGATACTGCGTACTTTGTGCACTTGTATATAATTATCTATGGACATTAATCAACTTTTATGGACATTGGACTTTGGAGAATTCAACGGTTTGGTAAAGTCCTCAAAAATAACTACTGTTGGGATTTAGAGCGATACAAGAATACATTGAAATTCATTGTTAATTTAAGAAATGCTGAGACATTTTTTATGCATGACCTTTTTACTCGTACACTTGTTTGGAGATTGAGCCAAAGCACTTATGTACTTAAAGGAGATATTTTTATGTCAGGTCATAATTAAAGGGCCCTAATCTATCAAGGGCTTTAACTGATAACAACATTTCAAATTAGTTTCACAGCTTCTAAATCTTGTTATTGTTTTCAGTTCGATGTCCCGCCCTCCACCGTTTCACCAATCAGAAAGTCTGTGATCCGGGCGCCAGAACTCACCGCGTGGAGCTAATCTCACTGGTAAAGTACCATGTGGCGCAGAACTAAAAAAGGTCTCGTTATGATTCTCAAATCATTAACGACAAAACAAGGAATAAAACCAGGATTTCTATCTTTGTGAAAAAGGTGTTGGTTATAGATTTGTTGTTGACAAAACTCTTGTCTATTCAGCTGTTATGGTCCCAGCTGGATTCGTCTGCATATCTGGCAACCTGAGTCAGGGAGAGTGGGAGAGGCTGCAGTACCACTTTTGGCCACATGTTTACAAACTGCTCCTTTAAAATATCAAAAACCTTGAAGGGGTTAAAATCCCAGTGCTGGGGGTGGATTGAGGCCGTGCTCTGGATCTTGACCCGAGTCTCGTGTCTGTCTGGTCCCAGTGGTCACCACCTCCTCCTCCTCCTCCTCCTCCACCTCCACCTCCACCTCCTCATCCTCCTACTCCTCCTCCTGAGTTTCCTCCAAGTCGCTTCTGGTTTTCCTCAGCAGAAACCAGGCATGTTTATCTCAGGCCCATGGTTACGGCGTAAATAAATAATCTACATAAATACGTAAGACCAACTTTTGCTGAGCTTCTGCCAGGACTCGAGAACTGGACCCACAGAGAACCAGTCCAGGAAAAGTCCAGCTCCGTCCTCAGAGCTAAAAGAAGAAGGAGATGATTTTGTGCGGAAATGGAAAATGTAAAATGTTGAATTTGGTTTTGGCTGAACAGGGTTAGGGTTAGGCTGCAAACAACGAAAAACAGCAAAACAGAAGTCAGTTGGATTGTTTTCAACACAGAGAAGATATCACTGACACATGTTACATAATAATAAAAATAATAAAAATAATAATAATAATAATAATAATAATAATAATCATAATAACGATAATAATAATAATCATAACAATAATAATAATAATAACAATAATAATGATCATAATAACAATAATAATAATAATAATAATGATCATAATAACGATAATAATAATAATAATAATAATAATGATAATAACAATCATAATGATAATAATAATAATAATAATGGTAATAATAATAATAATAATAATGATCATAATAACGATAATAATGATGATAATAATAATAATAATAATAATGATAATGATAATAATAATAATAATGATAATGATCATAATAACGATAATAATAATTATAATTATACTAATGATAATAATAATCATAATGATAATAATAATGATAATAATAATAATAATAATGATCATAATAACGATAATAATAATAATAATAATTATTATTATTATAATAATAATAATCATAATGATAATAATAATGATAATAATAATAATAATAATGATCATAATAACGATAATAATTATGATAATAATGATAATAATAATTCAGGCACACAACAATATAGAAAAATTACCATTTTGTTTTTTTCATTGCTTATAAGACATATATATTATAATAACCAGATTTGGGAACTAGAAAATGCAATAATTAACCTTTTTTTATTATATATTTAATAAATTTCGGTGTCAATCGATTACCCGTAAGTGAAACAAGTTTGTTTACTTCAGCCCTATTCGTTCGGGGTTAGTGTTACCTGTGGACCCAATCAGCAGTATTGGCCCTAGTTTCACCATGTGTTTTATAATTGAAATATATATTTAAAATGCATTTCTATTTACAAGTTGTACAGCTGGAAATGGAGCGAAGGGAGGAAAGTAAAAACTTGTAGAGCGCTGTATAAAACCAATGCATTACTATTATTATTATTATTATTACTATCATTACCACACATTCTGCCCCGCCCCCGTGTGTCCTAACCTGGATTCATTCATTAGGTTCATTAGTTGGAGCTACAGTTATTGACTGTGCGGCTTCCTGTCGTTACATCCACAGTCACGCACATGTTTTCAGGGCAGATGCCAACTCCAAACACAGAAGAGGCCGGTTCTGTCGGTTCAACGGGTTTGGAGCAGACTGGACACGACCGCAGCGTCACATACTTTGTCTCAACTTGTTATCGCTGTTAAACCTCAAGGACTCAACAAACGAGGGAGGAAATCCAAGTGGAATAGAGTTTAGAGTCAAGAAAAAACAACTAAATCAAAGGTGATGTGTGTCAAATCAAAAGGACAAATCTTCTGTTATTCCATAATTTCACTGCGAGATCAGAAACACAAAACTCACGACCTTCAGGCTCAAAGGCCAATGCTCTACCAACTGAGCCACTGTCACCCCCTGGAGCAATAGTGAGGTGTCAATCGATCGTTAAAATAAAAAAACAACAACAAAATCTGAAATTGAGCACATTTTGACTGTTTTATAACAAGATTTCTCAATGCGACAAACACAAAAAAGTTTAGAAAAGAGGACACGTGTCTGTTCAGTGCCTTGCTTATTGCTCGCAAAAAAGCCGTAACAAAACAATGGTTCTCTCTGGACATACCAACTTTGAGGCAACGGTGGGAAATATTTTTAGAAATGTATAAGATGGAAGAGCTGACGGCGAATGTTAATGACACACGGTTGGTTTGATTCTTGTTGGAGTAAGTGGGGAACACACACCAATGCAAAGAGACGCCATTTAATACTTAAAATCTAAATCATTCCCTTGTTTCTTTAAAGAAGTAACTTGGTATTTATCGATCACTCCCTGTCCTCTAAATGTTCTTGATTTTTTCTTTATAAACTATGAAAATTCTTAATAAAAGAATGAAAACAAAACAATTATAAATAAATACAGCCTAAGGTCCGTGGCCCGGTCCGTGGCCTGGTCTGTGGCTGGGTCCGTGGCCTGGTCTGTGGCTGGGTCAGTGGCCTGGTCTGTGGCTGGGTCAGTGGCCTGGTCTGTGGCTGGGTCAGTGGCCTGGTCTGTGGCTGGGTCTGTGGCCTGGTCAGTGGCCTAGTCTGTGGTCAGGTCTGTGGCCTGGTCTGTGGCTGGGTCCGTGGCCTGGTCAGTGGTCGGGTCTGTGGCCTGGTCAGTGGCTGGGTCCGTGGCCTGGTCAGTGGCCTGGTCTGTGGCCTGGTCCGTGGTCGGGTCTGTGGCCTGGTCAGTGGCCTGGTCCGTGGCCTGGTCCATGGCTGGGTCTGTGGCCTGGTCAGTGGCCTGGTCTGTGGCTGGGTCTGTGGCTGGGTCCGTGGTCAGGTCCGTGGGCGGGTCAGTCCAGGATGCAGCGGTGTTTTCAGGTCTTTGTGGACAATCGATGGTGCGTTTGCTGAGTGCTCGGGTTTTCACTCCTGGATTGTCAAAGCATGGATTCCGGCTCATGCTTTTTTGCACTGATTGATTTAACGTCGTCGTCCAGAGACTCAGGATGAGACTTCAATTAAGAGCATCGCACTCTCCTCAAATCCTTCAATAATTACTACAAACATTGACGTTTTCAAGAAAGTTTGAAGGATGTGGTTGTTAACTATCAGCTACATCTCAACTTTGCAATCAAGAGTGACAGAAGAAATATTATGTATTATTTTGGTAATGAAAAACAATCATGAGATTATTTACGTTGCAAGTGTATGTTTTCCAATGTAAAATTAGAGGGAAATATATGATAAAACAAGGTTTAAAAAAATGAAGGGTAAAAAAATACATATGCCTGTATCACTATGCTGCCACCAGAGGGAGTTTTTTATGTCTCGAACTAATCAAAAAGCACTTTTTCGTGTCAAATCCAAACGTAAATGTGAGACGGTCAGAGCATATTTCATCTCTCTATTAACCAGAGGCATCAACGTCATCCATTGTGTATGAACTTACGGCGGAAGTAGTGGAAACTAGCATTAGCATTAGCTTTAGCATTGTGGCGAGAACAAAACGGACTGTAACTCTTAAAAACTGAGACTCCTAAATCCAGAAGTGGCTGCTTCATGTTCGATTACGCTATCGGTGAAAGTGATGATACATATTGACGGAGAGAAAAATGGAGAAAAATGCAACTGACAGAGATCTTTAATTCGTGCCACAGTGAGGAAAATTCATTGTTGCAGCGCACAGACAGGACAGGGTTAAGAACACACATTTGACCTCAAGTGTTCGTTGTGTCATTTTCCTCTAAATAAATGAATGGAAAGAAAATAAATACAAAATTGTGATTTATTTATCTTGTAAAAAGTGTTCACTGCGTATTTGGGAGAACTTGGATGGCTATAGACACGCCTATCTCCGCCGTTCTAACCAATGGGCCAAAAATTGGGCTTTCATCGAGTGATTCAAAATGGCCGCGGGGGAAGAATGTGAATAAACGCATCTGCGCATGTGTCAGCTGCACGAGATCCATTTATTTACACAAGTGACTTCAAAAATTCACAGCGACTAAACTAGACTGGTCCAGAACACCCCCCTCAGCATTGACACACATGTGGATCGGAGCTTTGGGCCAAGAGCCAACTTTTGGACCATCCTGTAAAGGTGTTTTCGAGACGTAAGAAGATGCTATATGTTAGCATTGGCTAATTCTTATATTTCTGGGTCCACCCCCATCGGCCTGGGGTGGTATTGCAGCATGTCAGCGCACATAATTTTGGCCACTTTTGAGCCGGGACCCGCCCCCACTGGGTGAAACAGGGTTGTTTTGGTCAAGTTTCTGAAGGCTCGCAGTTAGACTCCCGCCGTCTGTCATGGAGAGTGGGCGTGGCCTGAAGGTCACATGCACGGGGTCAATAGTGAACTCACAAATGTGTATCTCAGTTGTAAATCACGTCTCATTATTGAGTCTGTTTCTGGGTCTTTTTTCTACAGTTGACCTTTTAATTTGAACAAGACGCTCCATCGCCTGTTACTTCCTCTTAAACAATTCACAAAGCGTCATTATCCCGGCTGTAATATTTTCCTCTCTCGTAAACCGTCGTGTCCAAGCTGTTTCTCAACCTTGTACGGACGTCCTCCAGGTCTTTGTCGATCGTAAACCACTGTTCTTTTCTCGAAACAATGATGATAGATTTTCCGGTTTCAAAGTTTTTTTATCCTTCTTTAGTGCGTGTCTGGAGTGAGTGGAGTGAGTGCCAGCGTTAATGGGAACATTGAGGTCCTTCCACATCACGACAAATGAGTGGCTCCGGTTTCCTAGGCGACCACCGTTTCCGCCTGTGGATCTATTTAGTCCGATGTTAGATGGACCCTGGCAAAAGACAAACGTACTTTTAGGCTAAAGAGGTTTTCACACAACTGAACTCAAAGGAGAGATTTCCATTCGCTGCGGTGGCTCGACGGAACATGTAGCGTGTATTTGGGTTTGTGTGAGAATCTAATTTTCTAAACCTGGTCTGCATCGATGTATTGACGTTTTAATATGGATCCGGCCAAGTCTAATTTAATTGTGTTTTTTGACCTCTTGTATCGAATGCTAATGCACAAGAGAGTTAGAGCGAGAGTTAGAGCGAGAGTTAGAGCGGGAGTTAGAGCGGGAGTTAGAGCGGGAGTTAGAGCGGGAGTTAGAGCGGGAGTTAGAGCGGGAGTTAGAGCGGGAGTTAGAGCGGGAGTTAGAGCGGGAGTTAGAGCGGGGGTTAGAGCGAGAGTTAGAGCGAGAGTTAGAGCGGGAGTTAGAGCGGGAGTTAGAGCGAGAGTTAGAGCCGGAGTTAGAGCGAGAGTTAGAGCGGGAGTTAGAGCGGGAGTTAGAGCGGGAGTTAGAGCGGGAGTTAGAGCGGGAGTTAGAGCGGGGGTTAGAGCGGGAGTTAGAGCCGGAGTTAGAGCGGGAGTTAGAGCGGGGGTTAGAACGGGAGTTAGAGCCGGAGTTAGAGCGGGAGTTAGAGCGAGAGTTAGAGCGGGAGTTAGAGCGGGAGTTAGAGCGGGAGTGAGGGCGGGAGTTAGAGCGGGAGTTAGAGCCGGAGTTAGAGCGAGAGTTAGAGCCGGAGTTAGAGCGGGAGTTAGAGCGGGAGTTAGAGCGGGAGTTAGAGCGGGAGTTAGAGCGGGAGTTAAAGCGGGAGTTGGAGCGGGAGTTGGAGCGGGAGTTAGAGCGGGAGTTAGAGCGGGAGTTAGAGCGGGAGTTAGAGCGGGTTAGAGCGGGAGTTAGAGCGGGAGTTAGAGCGGGAGTTAGAGCGGGAGTTAGAGCGGGAGTTAGAGCGGGAGTTAGAGCGGGAGTTAGAGCGGGAGTTAGAGCGGGAGTTAGAGCGAGAGTTAGAGCGAGAGTTAGAGCGAGAGTTAGAGCGAGAGTTAGAGCGGGAGTTAGAGCGGGAGTTAGAGCGGGAGTTAGAGCGGGAGTTAGAGCGGGAGTTAGAGCGGGGGTTAGAGCGGGAGTTAGAGCGGGAGTTAGAGCGGGAGTTAGAGCGAGAGTTAGAGCGGGAGTGAGGGCGGGAGTTAGAGCGGGAGTTAGAGCGGGAGTTAGAGCGGGAGTTAGAGCGGGAGTTAGAGCGGGAGTTAGAGCGGGAGTTAGAGCGGGAGTTAGAGCGGGAGTTAGAGCGGGAGTTAGAGCGGGAGTGAGGGCGGGAGTTAGAGCGGGAGTTAGAGCGGGAGTTAGAGCGGGAGTGAGGGCGAGAGTGAGGGCGAGAGTGAGGGCGAGAGTGAGGGCGGGAGTTAGAGCGGGAGTTAGAGCGGGGGTTAGAGCGGGAGTTAGAGCGAGAGTTAGAGCGGGGGTTAGAGCGGGAGTTAGAGCGGGAGCCAGACGAGCAGAGTTTGTGGCACTAAAGTGTGGAATAAAAGAAAATTAAAGGATTTAAGAAGTAAAAAAGTTCAGGATGACAAGGGACACTAAAATCCCCACAAGATACGACCTTTATTAAAGCTGTAGGTTCTCTGTCAGGTTCTCTGTCAGCTGAGGTCGAGCTGTTTAGTTTACATTGAGTTCTATGGGGAACATTTCTGGGTAGCCCTCGTGAATTTGGTCTGGTTTAGTCTGCAGTACCGCCAGAATCCCCCGAGCACATGGTTCTTCAGCTCCAAGCTAGTAACACCCTATCCAGTTATTATAATAGATCCAGTTATAAAAGATCCATGGTTCTCCTGTGTATTTCAGAGTTTTACTTCCTGTTTTGTCGATGGCCCCGCCCTGACGTGTTGTACCTGTGTGTCCCAATTAAATTCCCTGTGCTCTTTCCCTCTTGTGTTTGTTCCTCGGTTTTTCTTTGCTCTTTTATGCATTCAGTTGAGTTTTGCTTTTGGATTATTGTTTAGTGAATTATTTTTTTTGCAGTGTTTTTGTTTGGGTCCTTCTTCCTTTGTGAAACGCCACACTCCGAGACAGCAGCTGTTTTGATACAGGGCTGGACAAGAATACGTTGAGTTTGTCTGAAAATGATTTGAAATGATGAAAAGCGGTTAATATGGTGCTGCGCCTGTATTTGATCATTTGTTTATTCTCTTTAAAAAATGTATATGGTGATGATATGTTTGACTTGGCAGCTATGGAAGCACGTTTATTGTCCATTCACATTAATATGTTTTGTGTTTTATGATTGAGATAAAAATATATGTACACAACCATCCAATGCTCGCTCGGCCCCAGACCTGGAGCTGCACCGTTAAGGCTTTTGTGTAACATCATACAGTATATACATTATATTAATCACTTCTAAGCCTGCATTAAAAGCATATATATACAGATATTGCTATTGCGCAATGGTATGGATTACTTAGTGTTTGTGAGGCCACATCTCGGGGCCTCTTTTGACTTGGCTATATCGCATTGCACCTTTAAATGAGAAATAAAATCAGTAATGAATGAATGATTGAAACTTCCCAAACATTACTTTTCGTAACAAGCAGAAAACAAACCAACAAAAAGCTTTTCAAAACTACTGTTAATCTGTCAGTTTGTTTGTTAATGAATAAGTTGGTGAGGAATATTTATTTATTTGAGGTATTTCCCAGACCTTGGTCACACAAGTTAAACTTCATCATAATCTGGTGTTTTGTGCAGTACAATTGTTAAAGGTTCTGTCATGGTGTGGGTTTTATTTTTGTATTTTTTATTTTGACATTGTTCTCTGTGGTTTGGTTTTAGTTGTACTTCCTGTCCTGTTTGCCTGCCCCGCCCTGATGTGTTTCACCTGTGTCTCTGTGTGTCTATGGGTGTATTCAGACCTGCACATTTGCTCCACTTTAAACGGACCAGGATTCGTTTGGAACTCTGATCCGAATCTTTTATGCAGGTCTGAATACACACAAACGAATCCTGGTCCGGACCAAAGAACCGAACCGAGACCCACTTTTTGAGGTGGTCTCGGTCCGCTTCCAAACGAATTCTGGTCCAAGTCGAATCAGGTCTGAATACATCCGGTGTCGATCCGACACAACTCCAAGATACGTGCGCATTTTTTGGGCTTAACAAGCCGCAGACAGAAACTGAGGAATTAGCCACGCAGCGGCTAACTATGCTGCTAACTATGATGCTAACTATGCTGCTAACTATGCTGCTAACTATGCTGCTAACGCTACACAACAACACTGAGCCGTGTGCAGACCTGGAGCAGTGAGGAGACGCTGTGCAACAGGCTTATGGAGTTAGAACTGTTCGCAGTATACATTGATGTTAATGGCAGCATCTTTAAATACTTTGCATTATTAAAAGCCTGACACTGTTTGACTCACGTCTCAAAAAGAAATATCCCGCATCATGTAGTGAATTGTGTTCTTTGGTTCCTACCTGATCCTCAGCGTCTGTTTGTCCCGTGGTTATTATAGATCCATGGTTTATCCACAATGCTGAACAGGGCCGTTATTATAATAGATCCATGTGTGGGACAGGACACGTAGCGCAGAGTCTCCTTCGGCTTTCGCCCGTGTTTCGCCTGCGTCATATGAGCTGCTGTTGTTGATGTTGAAGGTGGTTTTGCTCTAAAAAGAGCAAACAGAGGCAGAGCAGACATGCTGCACATACGATCTCTATGTTTTCCTCCGGTTCCGCGTCTATCCTCCGTGAGCTCTTGCTGTCCAATAGGAGCGCCGAGCGTCACACGTGTCAATAAGTTTATATAAAAAAGTTAACTTGCAAAAAGGACAGTCTGAATACGAACCGGAGCAAAAGAAAAAAGTTTGGTCTGCTTTTGATTCGGATCAAGCAAGCGGAGCAAAGGACTTTTCAGGTCTGAATACACCCTATATGTACCCTGTGCTTCTCTCCCCTTGTTGCTAGTCCATTGTATTGTCAACCTTCGTCTTGTCCTTGTCTGTTCCGGTTTCATTGATTCTTTTTGAGCCTTTGGATTTTGAGTTTTACCTGGACTTTTATTTTATTATCATTAAATAATAATTTTGGGTCCTTCCTGCATTTCCACCACGTGACAGGTTTGGGATTATGATGGATATATACAGTAAAGCGTGGATGTATTGCAAAAAAATTATCCAAAATGAAGTAATAATTGCACCAAAACCTTTAATCTGAGCACATTCTGACTGAAAACAAGATTCTCCAAATAGACAAAGCCGTTAAGTCTTATCTCAAGAATTATTGCTTTATTTACGCTTTCTAAGGGAGACATTTCTTGTATATTTTTAAAACAAGATCATTTTGCTTTGTCCTATCGGCAAATATGGTTTTAAGTCAAAAAAGTCCTCAAATTAAGATACATTTTGAGCAATTTTTGTCTTATTTGTATCCCTTTTTGCAGTGTTGGACGTCTGTGTTCAGGCGGCTGCCCTGTGACCCGGCAACGGCTAAAGCAGAAGAAAATGGGATGGATGGACAATCGGGCTTGAAAGCGGAAGTGAGAGATTTTGCGAGATTTCCAGCCGCGGATACAACCAAACCACACGTGCCAGTTGTAGGTGCTGAGATCGCCAACTTCTTCCTCCTTCATGGATTTTTCTGTGTTGTTTTGGACACATTTTGTCTCTGGGACAAAAAAACAGTGAGCGGTCGGAATCAGCTGAACTCTGGCCATGTCCCGAAGCTTCTATATGACTCTGTCCCGAAGTTTCTATATGACTCTGTCCTGAAGCTTCTATATGACTCTGTCCCGAAGTTTCTATATGACTCTGTCCTGAAGCTTCTATATGACTCTGTGCTGAAGCTTCTATATGACTCTGTCCTGAAGCTTCTCTATGACTCTGTCCTGAAGCTTCTATATGACTCTGTCCTGAAGCTTCTATATGACTCTGTCCTGAAGCTTCTATATGACTCTGTCCTGAAGTTTATATGACTCTGTCCTGAATTTCTATGACCTACTGTCCTGAAGTCTTTCTTTCTGAAGTTCGACTCTGTCCTGAAGCTTCTATATGACTCTGACTGTCCTGAAGCTCTTCTGTCGAGTTCTATATGACTCATGTCCTGAAGCTTCTTTCTGTGATACTTTCTATATGACTCTGTCCTGAAGCTTCTATATGACTCTGTCCTGAAGCTTCTATATGACTCTGTCCTCGAAGCTTCTATATGACTCTGTCCTGAAGCTTCTATATGACTCTGTCCTGAAGCTTCTCTATGACTCTGTCCTGAAGCTTCTATATGACTCTGTCCTGAAGCTTCTATATGACTCTGTCCTGAAGTTTCTATATGACTCTGACCATGTCCTGAAGCTTCTATATGACTCTGACCATGTCCTGAAGTTTCTATATGACTCTGTCCTGAAGCTTCTATATGACTCTGTCCTGAAGCTTCTATATGACTCTGTCCTGAAGCTTCTATATGACTCTGTCCTGAAGCTTCTATATGACTCTGTTCTGAAGCTTCTATATGACTCTGTCCTGAAGTTTCTATATGACTCTGTCCTGAAGTTTCTATATGACTCTGTCCTGAAGTTTCTATATGACTCTGTTCTGAAGTTTCTATATGACTCTGACCATGTCCTGAAGCTTCTATATGACTCTGTTCTGAAGTTTCTATATGACTCTGACCATGTCCTGAAGTTTCTATATGACTCTGACCATGTCCTGAAGCTTCTATATGACTCTGTCCTGAAGCTTCTATATGACTCTGTCCTGAAGCTTCTATATGACTCTGTCCTGAAGCTTCTATATGACTCTGTCCTGAAGCTTCTATATGACTCTGTCCTGAAGTTTCTATATGACTCTGTCCTGAAGCTTCTATATGACTCTGTCCTGAAGTTTCTATATGACTCTCACCATGTCCTGAAGTTTCTATATGACTCTGACCATGTCCTGAAGCTTCTATATGACTCTGTCCTGAAGCTTCTATATGACTCTGACCATGTCCTGAAGCTTCTATATGACTCTGTCCTGAAGCTTCTATATGACGGGGAGATGAGAAAGGTGCAGGGCTGTGTTCGAACTCATTGTTTTTTAATTCACTGTTATGCATCAGAAAGAAAATATAGAAACACTATTCCCATGAAAATACATTGATGTCCCTTAAAGCTATCTTTGCTGCTTTGGTTCTAAGCCAATGTTTATGAATGATCAGTTTAATCTGTTCATCAGCTCCATCTCCACTTCACACTCACTGCAGCTTCACATTGGGCCTTTGTATTTGGATTACTTATTCATTTAATACTAATATTAAAGATTGTCCGTTTTCTGTTATATTTGAACATTTGTTAAATGTTATTTTATATATGCATTGTTCCTCCTTTATCTCCCAAATAAATAGATAAATGTCCCCTGTGTGAGATCAATAAAGTCTATCTTATCTTAAAATACAAGCCACAATGAAAGGCTCGGCCGCGCACAATTTACAGGTTAGCACGTTAACCATCTGTGAAATCAGACAAAATGTTTTATCAGAACTGCTTTTCCCACAGCTTCAGTTGGTCTTTGGGAAACCTAAAAAATGAGCATGCGTCGCGTAAACTTTGACGATTTCAGCCCAAAACAAAGCAGAGCATTTTGCAGCCTCTTCGAGCAGCACCGGAAGTGCTTCTGGGACGAGACTTTCCAGCCCTATGATACGTTTAGAATGATTGACTCCTTTGACCGTTCCCGTCTCTATTTCTCGTCCCAAATCTGACATACTTCCTTATTTGGGCGTGTGATGTTTGTACACACACAAACCAGAGCATTTCCCAACATTGTCATTTCTTGGTTTTCCAAAATGCTCATTCAGCGATTGCGGTGTCATGGCGGATGCTCGTTCCTTGGACCTCTTCCTATTCCTACATTCAGCCCGCATCCTGGAAAGCGTATTATTATTTCCCACAAAACAGAAGCAATTGCCCTTTAACCTTTTGAGTCCTTATTTTGAATGTGCTGGTCTAAGCATGGGACTAATCCGTACTATATTTACCTCCTCACAACAGCTGGATGGGCTGCAGTCGCTCGGGTCATGGTTTGGATCTGGACCAATGGGGTTTCAGGGTCAGCGTTAGCACACATACGCTAAGCTAGTTGAAGGCCTGGAGATTAGTGTCCGGCTCTGACTCGCTGCCCCTTTTGTAAACAGACAAATTACAGAAGTAACATTGGTCAGTGGGACAGTTGTTGCCATGGAGATTTTACCTTTTTTATTTACTGCTGACTGTGAACATGTGTCGCTCCTAAAGAAAAAACACTTTTATACTTTTTACTCACTCACAATGTGGCCCTCCACCAACATGATCTTCTACCTTCCATCCTCTGCCATGTACTGAGGTCCAAGTAATCAATAATATTTACCACAAGACCAGATTCTGAATGTGAAATGTCTCCTCTGCCAGACGATAAAATAAATGAATCTGAATCTGAACCCGGATGTGAAACCGTTTTTTAAAAATTTAGGGATGTCTCGATCACTATGTTTAGCCTCTGATCCGATTGTTAAACTTCAAATCCGATCCGATTTCGAGTCCCTATCCAATGCTTTTTATCACTGGTATTGGCATCTATAAAACTACATTTTTAGCAAGTTAACTAAATGTTTTACAAGACTGATAACATGAGCTGGAGCAATGGTGTAGGTTTGGTTCCAATCTTGGTGGGGACATTCACTACGACCTGAGTCTACACCCATTGACACGGGGTCCAGAGTTTCTCCCCCAGAATTTGTTGTGTAATCACACACTATATTCGCAATAGTGTGTTGCCTTCTATACTAAACTCAGCTGTAGACTGAATGAGAAGCAGTTAAGGATTTTTTCTAATAGTTAAAACAAAATCAATTGGATCAGAGCTTCTGAGTTTTGTGTTGCGTTCATTCTATACTGACTTAAACCTAATCCAAATCTACTTAATAGCCCTCACCTGAGGCTCTAACAGTTCAGGAACTGCTCTCGATACTTGAAATAAATCATGCTCTGATCTTTCAATTTCCTATAATAAATAAAAACAGAGGAGAAAATATTGAATTAGAATCTACAGTGAGTAGCTCACTACATTGTTTGACATTGTTAAGGAAGTTTCTACCCAATGAAGGAGAAAACTCAAAGGTCCTTTGTCTGATCAAAAGCGTAAGTTTATTGTTAACGCACAGTGCGGAGAGCCAGCACATACACTCCAAAAGCAGCATGTCCCAGCTCTGGGGGCCAGAGCCCCGAGCTTCCTGTATACAAGACACACACCAAAGATAGTCACGCCCACAACGAAGCGGAGGGGGCCACCGGTGAGGAGGCGCACAGGAAGCGCCGGCGCTATCCCCTGTGGTGGCAGTGGCATGGGGTGTGAACAGACAGACAATGGTGGAAATGCAGGTCATACAGATGCAAGACGGAAAGACACAAGGGTGTGACAGACAGCAGGGACCTTCACAAAGCTCAGCATGGCGTCAGAAGGTCGTCTGCATTGATAAAAGGCCTTTGACGTCCGTGTATTTGCTGCGGCTGGTTTTAATGTAATTACTCCAAAAACTGTCACCACACTCCCCTCTTTTGATAATTCAAAACCATTTTTGCATTAATCAGTTAAATACCAGAGGCATCGTAATCACACCACCTTCAAGCTTGAAGCACTTAAATTATTGCTGTCCAAAGTGGACAAGAAAAGACACATGCTTGTCAATAAAAGAAAGAGCACATTATAATAACACAATGGATCCGGACAGCGATAAGAGAAGGCAATATTAACATAATAAACACGGTCAGCACGGAAAGTAGTGTCAGTGTGGCCAGCATAACAGTCCAAGGGCCCATGCCGGTCTACGTTCGGTAGTCCTTTCCGCGGGAATACTCACGAGCAGTGCCGTCTCGCAGTCAGTGGCACCGCTCCCTATGAGCGTGTGTGGAGCGTTAGTGGTCATGGCGATGTTTGGTCTTGGAGCGGCAAGACTCTAATTGCGTTGAAGCCTTGGCCTCAGCACTCGGTTGGGCAGAGTGCTCGGGGTCTTCATGGCTCCCAAGCCTTGGGATCCGGGGGCTGGGGAGTTGGGCAAAAGGGGGGTCGCCTCGGGAACGCTGGGATTCTCTGGGTGTTGTTGTTGGCCTGCTTCACCGACGGTGGCCGCACGCCGGCCGACTTCTTCATCGTAGGGAGCCGCGGATGGGCCTGGTCCGTCCGCGCCCTCGGTGTCCTCGTCTATGGCCCTCAGTGGCAGCACCGCACGACAGTGGTTGGCGTGGATCCAAGTTGTCCTCTCCGCGACCTTAACGGCAGTGTCCGTCACCAGGAGGGCGAGGAATGGGCCGAGCCAGCGCTTGGACCGCCAGTGCTTTCGTCTCGTTTCCTTCACCAGGACCCAGTCGCCTGCGCAGCCTGTGGCAGGGCGCTCCTGACCTGGGCAGAAATAGAGGACAAAAGTGCATTAATTTCCTTACAATAGGACAGCATGTCGTCATCACACAAAGAGGTGCTTGGCAGATCTCTGTTCGGGGGTCCCTCGCCCAAGTTGGGTGGTCTGGCACAGAGGATTTCGAATGGGACTCTCATGCGCATGTACATGAGGGCTAGCGGCAGAGCTTTGAGTGCCATTCTCTCGCTCGCACGCGCCTCCGGGCCACGGGGCGTAACTGCAGTGTTTACGTATATCAATGCCCAGAAATTCACCCACTTCCTCAATGACTTTTGCTACAAAGTGACTGCCAGTGTCACTAGAGATTTTTTCTCGGGGCACAATTTTTGTGAGCAGAGCTTTCACCACCGCGTTGCTTGTGGCGTGTATGCCTGCAAATACTTCAGTCCATTTGGACCAGAGATCCGCCAGAACCAGACAGCATTACTTACCTTGGCATGGTGTGAGTTCAACAAAGTCCCTTTGGACATGTTGAAATGGGCGCAGGGGCGGAGGATGAGCAGCCTGTTGGATACTTTTGGGACTTACCTGGGTTGTGCGCGAGGCATATAGCGCATGTTTGGCTGAATCTCTGTGCCAATGCCGTAAACCCCTTTTGTATACCAATTCTGTGTGATTAAATCACACATCATCCCTCCTTTTGAGGCATGGTCCCGACCATGTGCTAAAATTGCAAACTGTCTGAAGAAATGCCGTGGTAGGCACGGTTTGCTGTCTGGTCCCAGCCACACACACCATGCCGTCGTTGAGCCCCATTCCCCTCCCACAGCAGCGTCTCTGCTGGAGTAGAAAATATCAACGTCTTGAGTGAGGTAGTGTGTGTGTGTGTGTAGAGGTGCGTATGCCGCTGCCTTGTCCGCGCGCCGATTCCCTGCAGAGATGGGATCAGTGGCATTAGTGTGGGCCTGGCATTTGCATACAGCGATCTCTAAGGGCAACATTACAGCTTTCAGCAGACGTTCAACCTGTGTGGAATTAAGAATTGGTTTACCATCAGATTTCATAAAATTGCGGTGTTTCCACAGTGCTTTCCAGTCGTGCACCACAGAGAAACCATAGCGCGTATCACAGAATAGGTTAACAGTTTTGCCCGCTGCCAGCTCACAAGCCCCGGTGGGCGCGACCAGCTCAGCGGTTTGTGCTGAGTGGTAGTGGGGCAAACTACCAGAGTCTATAGTATCAAAATCAGAACACACAGCATAGCCGACTCGGTTCTTCCCAGTGTTGTCACGTGACGCGGCTCCGTCTGTATATAAAAAAAATCAAGTCAGGATTAGTCAGAGGCACCTCTTTCAGGTCTGGCCTGGGAGTGCATATCTGTTCTATTGTGGCGATACAGCAGTGTTCCTCCCCTTCCTCTGGCGTGGGCAGCAGCGAGGAGGAGTTCAGCTGTGTGCATTCCTTCACCGTAGTTCAAAGAGCACCGTGTTGTACCCCAGCCAACGAGCCGCAGAAAGGCGAGAGGCCCTCTGCTCTAACAGGATCAGGGAAACAGCATGGGGCACAAGCAAAGTTAGTTCAGTGTATCCCACAAGGTCACGTGATGCTAGGGCCGCTTTCTCAGCGGCAGCCACAGCCCGCAGGCAGCGAGGCAACCCTGCTGCCACGGGATCGAGTTTTGCTGAGAAGTAAGCAGTGGGTCTCAGTGGCCCTCAGTGAGGCTGCAAAAGTACCGACTGTTCCGTTCATCTCCAGTTGCTTTTCTCCCGGATCGTCCTCAATTCATATTGTGGGCTTTTGTGCCAAAGTGGAGGCTCATTTCCTCCTGATCCATACTACTGTCATCCCTGGAGCAGGGGTAGTTTATCTCTCATCTGAAAAAGAAATATCAGAACACAAAAAAAAAAAAAAAAAAACACAAAAAATGCCCACTTTCGCTTGTCAATCTTTTTCCCAATTGGGCAAAACATAACTGCATTGACAGGTGGTGTGTGGCATCAGGGCGGAGGCTGTAGCCAAATACAGAACAACAAAATGTATGTTTCTAATTTTATACTCCCCTAAATGTGAGTTTACAAACCAAAGTTGTCCTCCGCCCAATGACCGCTCACTGCGGTTGGACCGAATCACTGTCAGGGCAAACAGCAGAGGGAGGAACTCCCAATATCTTCAGCGAGGTATTTCATCTCCGAGTACTTTCCGCAGAGTACTTTTCTCAGAGTACTCATCCCAGAGTACTCTCACTTTTACACCTGTTTAATAAAGGTCGTTATCTTTGAATCTCTAGTACTTACACCGTATGCTGTTGACAAAAAATAATTATTCCATGATCACATTAAAACATTACAGACACATTTGTTATTCCATTCTCCGTTCAGCACTCCTCATTTCACTCCTTATTTCACACATCACACTCATATCACAGTCACATCACAGGCCGATCCCCACGTTAGTATTGGTCCAGAGTTTGTTAAGGTCAGCGTGGTGTACTTTGACATGACACACAAACATATAACATACACAAAACATATAACACACACAAACATATAACAACACAGAAGGCCTGTACTTTTAACTTTGTTATATTTTCCCATGTCCAATTCCAATTGTCTCATGAGCTATTTCTTATTGTTGCAACTTTCAGAGCCTGCAGAGCTTTAAAAGAGTTTTCCTAAAAGGATCCATTTCCAACTTTAGTGTTTACCACGTGGTCTGTATTTCGGGCTTATCACAGATTGTGTCCCCTATATCTCTAATGAGCTCTTGTCACCTAAAAAAATGTTTATTTTCCTTATTTTTTTCTTTTTCAATAAAGCCAGGTCGGATTCATTAAAAATGTAAATTAGTCTCAAACTTTAATACTTCACCTTTGTTTCACGATAAAAATGTTTTTGTTGCTCATTAAGTAGCACAGATAGTGGTGCCTATCTCAATAAACGTACTCCGTTAGCCTATCTTCACTACACTGCATGAATTTTCAAACTCCAAGTTATTGTCTGGGAACGACCGGAGAGAGCAGCTTAGGTCGTTCGCGTGGTTGACCTCCAAATTTTGTGCGGGCGTCACTATCCACTTGTTGTGGCTAATAACTTAGCAATCTCAGGGTTTGGTGTCAATTTCCAGTGGTAGTTAACTTTTGGGACCGGTGCCTCCTTTTATTTATCTATTTTTAATTGAGTCTGCACATAAGGTCTCGGCCTAGTAGGTTAACCGGGGACAATGGGGAATATAGAAAAGAATGTTTAAGCTGGTTGCCCTGAGAATCAAAACACGTTAGCGGTGACGTAAATTGCTCTTTAGTCGTCTCTCCGACGCTGCTAATTAGAATATGAAGCGGCCGCTCATTTTAGGGGAGACAGAAAGGCTGTCACTTTTAGCACAGAATTTGTTGCCCCGGAGTCATCCAGAATTTTAACTTGTACACCACAGGTTGTTAGCGTATATTACGGGCATGAATTATCTCTAAAAAGTGCCAATTGCAATTTGTTGTTGTTCAAACTTACATGAGCGGTCGCTTTGGTGACGAATGTGAACCCAGGTTTGGTCAGTCGCTCGTGTTTCCTCCGTGCCCGCCTCTGCCGTCCTCTGGCCCCGTGTGAGCTTGAGAGGCCCTCTGCCTTTAACGCCTCCTCCGGTAACAGTCCTTCGACCCATGTCGAGCACACAGTCTTTCCGCCGGGCTGTGGAAGTTTTTCAAAGTCCGCAGGAGGCCCAGGTAGCCCAGAGCGTTAGCATGTGGTCCATGAGGGTTGGTGAATAACCCAAACGTGCCGGTCACAATGACTTCTTCTGTTTGCGGTGCGGGAACAACTTTCAAGGGGGTTTCCGCGGGTGCGTTTGGTATATCACGCTGCCCCCTCCGTGGAGAACAGTCACGGGATTTGGAGCAGTTTCTCTCTGTGCTCCAAAGCAGTTGTCGGTGTCTCACATATTTGTTTCCTCCGCTTCTTCTTCTGTGGTTTCCTGAGCGTGTGTCTGTTTCCGCCTCTTCTTCTTCTGCGGTTTGGGCCCACTTCTCGCGGGGTCTCAGCTGGTGCGGGCGCCGCCTGTGGTTGGGGCGTGGGGCTGGTGCTTTGAGGCAGAGGACAGAGCGCGGAGGAAAGGCGCCGACAGACCTGGATAGGGAAGAGGGAAAAGAGACAACAGTAGTCTGCTTCATTTTTTAAAAACCCAACGCCTTGTTTGGGCGCGTACTTAGCATGGAGTTCTGCTCCTAGTGTGAAAGGGTTAGTAGGTGAGAGAGGGCGTGTGTGTGCGCCTGTGTGTTCTCCGCTTTGGTGAAAGGCGGAGGAGCTATTGTTTTTACATATTTCTTTCTCTAACCTCTTTTGCCGTGATATTCTTAAAACCAAGTATATTTTTTTTTTTTCTTCCCTTCTTCTTCTAAATTATCACGCAGATGACCTGCACCATAGGCAAGCACTTCACAGCTTGCATCTGTAGATTGATTTTACCCATTTTCTCGTACGAACAATGGGCCTAACCCGCTTAGTCTCTCCCTGCTCCTACCCACTTTGGGGCGCTCCGTTCCCCCCCCCGCTGGTTCAACCAGCGAGCGCGCGTTCTTGAAAACGGAGCGGTTCTGGCTGAAGACACTCAGAGATTCCAGGGTCGCTTACAATGCGATACTAACGCGCAGCCGCTAGTTTCAATCTAGAACAAAAAGCCCCCCAAAAAATCCCGGCACACAGACTATGCTGTGGCAATGAATGAAATACCCCAAAAATACATAAATAAACAAATCCCCGTGTACACTTAAGTGCTGCCCTGGGCTCGTTACGCAGATGAAAAGACAAGACTCACCAGATTAGGTTCTTTTTGGTCTTGTGTGGCAAAAGGATTCCTTCCGTGAGCGGGACGAGCGCGCTCTCCTTTGTCTCCAAAAAGGAACAGAGGCTGGTGATCCAGGTCGGCCAAACAAAGCCGCTCGTCCCCGCCGAAAGTATCCATGCCAAGACATGTCAGCAACGCCAAATTGTTAAGGAAGTTTCTACCCAATGAAGGAGAAAACTCAAAGGTCCTTTGTCTGATCAAAAGCGTAAGTTTATTGTTAACGCACAGTGCGGAGAGCCAGCACATACACTCCAAAAGCAGCATGTCCCAGCTCTGGGGGCCAGAGCCCCGAGCTTCCTGTATACAAGACACACACCAAAGATAGTCACGCCCACAACGAAGCGGAGGGGGCCACCGGTGAGGAGGCGCACAGGAAGCGCCGGCGCTATCCCCTGTGGTGGCAGTGGCATGGGGTGTGAACAGACAGACAATGGTGGAAATGCAGGTCATACAGATGCAAGACGGAAAGACACAAGGGTGTGACAGACAGCAGGGACCTTCACAAAGCTCAGCATGGCGTCAGAAGGTCGTCTGCATTGATAAAAGGCCTTTGACGTCCGTGTATTTGCTGCGGCTGGTTTTAATGTAATTACTCCAAAAACTGTCACCACAACATATACGATCAATCTCTAAAAACAATTCATAGTCCCATGCATACCTACAAAATTCCAACCTCCCCTGATGCACTGAAGGGCCTGTTGCTTCTACCTCAACATTCCCTATATTGTTCTCTCTTGGTGGTTGAGTTTCCTATGTATGTTAACAGAAGATTAATCATCACAATTCATAATTTGCTATTACTTGTGCTTTCTCTTACTTACTTTCCAACTGTTAAAAAAGCTCCTGATATCTTTTATCTTTTTTTGTGGAGGTGGCATTTTTTCTAAATTATATAAGAAGGTATAGAAAATCAAAAACAGACATTCATATACATGAACTGCAGAATTATTAAGTATTTCTCAATACAATGAGTTAACAAGAGTTCGGCAATAAGTAACAGTGTGGATTTTTCTATATTTTCTTTTTTTTATTCCACTCTCAACCCAAAAAGGCAAGTAATGACTCACAGGGCTCTCAAGTATGCAAAATAAAAACTTAAATGACCTGTTGTGGTGTGTTTTGCGCACAACCAGCATGCATCGTTAACGCAATGGAAAATTTACGTATCCGAGCTTTAATTTCGGGAGCGCTGGTTGCGCTTTGGGAAGAGTCAGGGCAGAGACATGTCAGAGACACAGGGGAGAAACGGGGGAGATACGAGGGAGACCCGCACTTGCAACATGGTTCTGTCTGCATATGGTCCGAGCTCGGTACCATGTTAGAGCTGTGCTTTCACTGAGCGCCGCGGCTGTCATTACAAAGCGGCAGCAGCTGCACCAGGACGTGCACATTCGAGTGCATCGCTTGAATGTGCTTATAGCAAATAACAGCAAGTTCCCGCTGTCACACATTTCACAGAAATTACATTATCAGCAGATAAAGGTTGTAAATCGTGGATCCGTGGAATATTTTTATCCCTAGTTTATCCTGATTCACACAACACACCCACTCATACATTTTGGATAGTAAGAGCACAATAAGTATTTTTTCAGCCTTTCAACCAACCTGTTTCTTTATTGGAGCCAGTTCTGTTCTTTCTCTGTGCCGTGTGAGCTCCTCGGAACATTAAACAGTGCGCTGACAGATTAGAAATAACGTAAGTACTTTGAATGGTAATAGATCTACAGTACTTTCCTCTGATTACTCACGTGCTACAACGCTCAGGGAACGAAAAAAAACACTTGCTTCACGCTGGCTAACTTTTAAAAATTAAACAGTCGCTCAGTGCATCAGTTTGGCGCTGAAGAAGACAGCCAATCACTGCAGAGAACGGAACGGGTCACGTGCTGCTGCTGCTGCTGTTGCTCTGGAGGCGAGGAGGAGGCGCGACGTGTGCACAAACGGAAGACATGTGTCCCGGACCGTCCGGGTAACGGGACATCATGTCATTTTGGTGGGGACTTTTTAGTCCTCACCAAATATTGGTGGGGACATGTCCCCATGGTCCCCACGCAAACCTACGCCCTTGAGCTGGAGGAAGTGTGTGTGGAGAGGGAAGTCTGGGCGTCTCTGCTTATTCAATCTGAAGAGACCAAAGACACAATTAATACAATCAAATTATTTATTTGTTTGGCGCATTGACCCCGGCAGTGAACCTTGCAGCGATGAGATCGATTGCAGCTGAAGATGAGCTCAGATCCCCCGGGGTCAATCACTGGTGGTGGCTAGAGTATGGTGTGAATGGGGCGTAGGCGGAGCAGGAGCCAGAGCAGGAGCCTAGAGCCAGAGCCAGAGCAGGAGCCAGAGCAGGAGCCTAGAGCCAGAGCCAGAGCAGGAGCCAGAGCAGGAGCCTAGAGCCAGAGCCAGAGCGGGAGCCAGAGCGGGTGCTGGGGAGGTGGGTGTTTAAGAGCCTCAGGAAGCGTTGCTTGTCAGGAAGTGGCTGCCTTTTAAACTGCCCGCTTTGCTGTGAGAGGGTTGGCAGGAGGCTGGCCAGGCTGTGTGATTGGCTGAGGCTCAGGGCTGGCAGAGCTGTGTGATTGGCTGAGGCTCAGGGCTGGCAGAGCTGTGTGATTTTCAGGCTTGGAAGGTGGAATTTGCACTTGGTCTTTCAGTCTGAATATCCGCTTCAGCTTCATGACTGCTGCCCCCGGAAAAAAATGGATGGATGGATGGATGACATGTATGGTGAGTAATTGTTGAACACCTCTCTGAATTTCAACTTTAACTGAGTTTTAAATGATTGCATCCACAGTTTCCGTCAAAAACTGCTACTTCACAATCTGTAAAGATCGGGCCGATTAGCCGATCAGTCAAAAACCATGAAATAGATAGATAGATATACACCTTATTGATCCCAAAGGAGATTTTGCACTAGTCCCTTGCTCACATTTATACAAACATAGGATAGAGTTAAAAGATTAAAACATGACAATAAATACATACAAAGAGAGAAGTTAAGACAATGCAAGACAATTCTCAAGACCTCTTCCTTCCTCTGGACATCCCTAAAATACAGCCTTTATCATGTGACCAAGCTTCTTCCTATAGAAAAGTTACATCATGTCATAAGATCTAGGTTGTAATTCAGTCACAAAATGGAAAGAGACAGTGACTCTAAACCACAGTGACTAAATGAAAGTTTCTTGTTATGCCTGGAGGTGTGTGCTTGACTGACAGCTCCACGGCTGTTGAACAAACCCAAAAGAAGTCTGAGCATTGAACTAATCACCCCCGACACTTTCTTATATTTAATTAAATCGGATCAACAGCCTGTTATTCTATTATCGGCTGTGGTTCCGCGCACACAGACCTTCTTCTTCTTCTCTTCATTTGCTCTGATACTTTTCGTTCAAAGTGCAAATCCATCCGAAAAGCACTTAGAGCAGCTGCTGTACAATTTGTGTTTTGGACGAAGTGATTATTAGCCACTTGAATAGAAAGTTCGGCGTAGTTTTCAGTGTGTTATTGCTGCCGTTTATTGTTTTTATGTCCCCTCAGATGAACCAGCAAACCCTCTCGGTGGTCGATTGCGTCATCACCGCAACTATAAAAGACATTAGCGGCGATCGTTAATGCCGTATCCTCAAGTACTCCCGTCTCAGAGAGGCTTCGGTCTGTGATTAAGACCCGGGATGGCCTTTTATCTCTGATCGATACGGCTGGACAAGAGAAGGCGAGGAGCGAGAAAGACCTCCAGGCCAAAGGGCAGTTATGTGAAAACATAAAGAGAGGATCCAGTGTCATTAAGGCAACAGCAGATCTGCAGATTAAGGCATTTCAAGCCCTTTAATGTGCTAAACTGGGTCTCAGGAAGAAGCAGTAGCAGTAGTAGCAGTGGTAGTATTAGTAGTAGTAGCAGTAACAGTAGTAATAGTAGTGGCAGTGGTAGTAGTAGTAGTAGTAGTAGTAGTAGCAGCAGTAGCAGCAGTAGTAGTAGTAGTAGTAGCAGTAGTAGCAGCAGTAGAAGTAGTAGCAGCAGTAGCAGTAGTAGCAGTAGCAGCAGCAGTAGTAGCAGTAGTAGCAGTAGTAGCAGTAGCAGTAGTACTAGCAACAGTAGCAGTAGTAGCAGCAGTAGGAGTAGCAGTAGCAGTAGCATTAGTAGCAGTAGCAGTAGTACTAGCAACAGTAGCAGTAGTAGCAGCAGTAGCAGCAGTAGTAGCAGTAGCAGTAGTAGCAGAAGTAGTAGCAGTAGTAGCAGTAGTAGCAGCAGTAGCAGTAGCAGCAGTAGTAGCAGCAGTAGCAGCAGTAGCAGTAGCAGCAGTAGCAGTAGCAGCAGCAGTAGTAGCAGTAGTAGCAGTAGCAGTAGCAGTAGTAGTGGTAGCAGTAGTAGCAGTAGCAGTAGTACTAGCAACAGTAGCAGTAGTAGCAGCAGTAGGAGTAGCAGCAGTAGTAGCAGTAGTATCAGTAGCAGTAGCAGTAGTAGCAGAAGTAGTAGCAGTAGTAGCAGTAGTAGCAGCAGTAGCAGCAGTAGCAGCAGTAGCAGTAGTAGTAGTAGCAGTAGCAGCAGTAGCAGTAGTAGTAGTAGCAGTGGCAGCAGTAGTAGTAGCAGTAGTAGTAGTAGAAGTAGTAGTAGTAGCAGTAGTAGGTGTATCTAGTAGTTGCTTTAGTTCATTCTTTTGTGTTGCATTATGGGTAGTGCTTTTTCTCCCACCGGCAAAGAAGCAACAAAGATTTGGCCTCGGACAGTCTCTGGAAATGGACAAAAATGTGGTCAGTTTAATACTCAATTATTTTCCCATTCTTGGGCCCAAATGCACAGATGTAAAGATAAGATATACTGGTGCAGCCGTGGCCGCAGCTGCCCCCACTCTCTGGGACTTGCCCCCACAACCCTCAGAAACTACCACTCACTATAGAACTTTAAATCACTTTTCCAAACCCACCTGTTCCACTTTTTTTGTTCTTCAATGTTTATTTTTGTTTGTTTTGTAAAGTGTCTTTGAGTGTCCAAAAAGCCGTTATAAAAGTTTGATGTTTTATTATTATTATTATTTTATAGTCGTTGTGGAGAAATGTGTCCTCTGCATTTGACCCATGGTGCAACGCCTCTAGAGCAGCGGTTGCCAACAGCGGCTGGGACCCATCCGGGGCACCAGGAGGAAACATACACAGACACATTTTGGTAAGAGGGCCACTTTAGTTCCCCAGGCTCACGGATTGAAAAACTGTCTTGACCGGCATCCAGCTGTTCTGAGCTATAACATGATCTATAACAGAGCTGAAGTTGGCTGAATGACACATGTTTTCCATTTCACCAGCTTCTTCAGTAGCACCACCAACGGAAGTGACACAATCAAAAACCATTTCAAATAAAGTAAACAACTGAATTCAAGACGTACTGGGCTTCAGAAAGAGTGACGACATGTTTATATTGGCTGAGCTGGAGTTGGATGGATGACACAGCAAACTTATGTTTATGATCTCAGCGACTAGGGGTTCACACTCAGGTCCGCAATTGGTCCCCGGGCTTGAGTTTGGACTTGCCGGGATTAAAGGGGAGAAAATGGACAGATGGATATTTAGTACAGAGTTATTGTTCTTTGTTTGTCTTGTGTGCTCCTCGTTCTAACTGCTCTGTTGACGATGCAACACTGACATTTCCCCACTGTGGGACAGATAAAGGATCTCTCTGTACATGCGTATAACAAAAGCGTCTACAAATGTATTTGCTAAATGTGCGCCTTTAGTTTCCATGGAGTTGTTGTACCTTTGGAATGTTCCTCTGCATAAAATAAACATGGATATTATTGTAATTACCCTCAATTAAATTATCACAGATGTTTTTACTCTTCAGAAATGTGGCCGCTCTGCTCTCCATCTAGATAGAACATTTCATACTAAACCGAGGATCATCGGCTCTACTCTGAGCTCCTCACCTCATCTCTGCGAAAGGAAACTCATGTTGACGCTTTTAGCCGTTGTAACCCAAAGCTCGTGAGCGTAGGTGGAGGTTGGAGGTTGTATTATTATTGTATTAGCTGTTTTTTTTTTTTTAAGAGTTTTGCCTTGACTCTTCAAAAACAGGTTCCAGGTGACGTTTTAACCTTCTTTGTCAAAATATCTATAACTGTACATAAACAAAGGGGTAATAAAGGCCCATCTGTTTTCACTGTAGCCCGCAGTTTCAGCCTTCAGCTTTATGTGCACTTTTTCATTTTAGTCATTACCATTATTTTCTTCTTCTCAGTCTTTTGAACTTAGTCTGTTGAACATGTTTATAATATCAACTTATTGTGCATTTAAGCTTGTAATGCTGCGCTCTTCGTTTTGGATTGGATCTTAAAGGTATAAAGGAGAATTTTTTACTTCCGGGTGGATCATCAAGACTATTGGTCCTCCCAGTTGTCAATCATTCTGGTGAAACGTGCTCGTCCAATCAGACCAGAGAGTTTTTTCAAAAAGTGGAGAGGGCGGTTCTTTCCTATGTGAAAATCCTCCTACATACTGTACCTTTAAAGTGGTAGTCTGGAATGAATTACAAATGGATAAGAACTGTATTAAATTGACCTCCTGGGCTTAAATGTTGATATAAAATAAGTCATTTTATGAATTCTAATATTACAGGTATTACAGCCTTCTCTTAGCTATAGCTCAGAATCCATGATGCCGTCCACGTTAACGAACCAAGTGATGCCAAGAGCTGTCAATCATCCCAAGGACACATCGTAGCTGCTCAGGCTCAGTTGTTGTTTTCACGGTGTCCTAAATTTAGTTACTTCCAGGTTTTACCGCGATCGTTATTTTTCATTAAAACAGTATTTTTGTCATGAAAACGTTAACAGAATTCTGAAAACTTCCGTGCATGTGTAAAAAATAATATATATGTATAAAGTGTTCTCCAATTAACATTTAAATGTGTTGATTGATTGATGTAGACCAATCAGAAAGGAAGGGGGAGGAGCTTTGGTGTTTTTTTCAAATCACGTACCTCTCTTTTTTTTCTGACAAACATCAGACTATCACTTCAATGTTGCTTTGTTATTTCCTAAAACGTGTGAGAAGATGAACGTCCACTGGTGGGATGAACGAAGTCTGGATTTAACCCTGAATCTCAACAATGACTGCAAAGAACCGTGGCCTAAACCCGTTCGCAGCCTGTGCCGCAGCGACACACGCAGAGCCGCTGTAAAAACACAGCCTTTTCTCTCAGAGTTTTGTGAAACCACAGATTAGAACGCTGCTCTGGGATTGGACACAGACGGGAGGAGATGAAGCCCCCAGCGCCGTACGAGGAGTTTACTGTAAATATGAGCACCTGGCGACCGCAATATCTGAAAGACTCGTGGGAAAACGAATGAAACATGTGTCAAAGTAAACGAGAGGAGGTATAGGCTCGCTCTTTAAACACATGTAGCTCCGTGTGCAGGTGAAAGAAGTCTCAAGGATTCACAACACAAAAGATATTCTATTGTTTTGTCATGATGTGGATTTACCTGGTTTTATTTTAACACATTTGTTTTCTTGTTAAAGTAGCAAAATGTCAAGTCATCATTAACCCTATAGGCGCCAGAGGTTTGAGGCCCAATTTTGATATCTTAATTTCTTAATAACTTAAAACTGAAAAGAGATAGAGGCTTTATGTAAATTAGAGAAATGATAAGGATGACCCAAAGTTTATTTAGGAATTAAATGTACCCATATACTTTGCATATTATGACTTCATATGGCATTCGCAATTGTGGATTTTCATGAAATATATACTGTAAATATATATATTTTTTACTGATAGACACAGTTCCTTACGACATTAACACACAAACTCACATTGTACCACACTCAAGGGTCGGGGAAATAGTGAAAGCGTGTAAATCATTGTGTGGCAGGAGTTTCAATTGATTTTGACGTCCTGCTTTACACAATCGGTCGTTTTAAGCAGTACCACCTATTGACAATTTAAGTCAACCGTGGCGCCTAGAGGGTTAAAGGGCCCTAATCTGTTAAAAGTAATTAAGAGTAAGTAAGTAATCATTATTTATATACCACATTTTTTCAGACCAAGGTCTCCCAAAGCGCTTTAAAATGTTCAGAGTTCAGACATTTTTCCTTCTCTCCAAACGGTGACGACGGAAGCGAGACTTTCTGGCGCATCAAAGCCTCCGATCAACACCTTCCATTCAACCACTCATTACATTCATACCTGTTAATAAAACAGTAGTTCAGAGATATTTGAATTTCTAAATTAGTTTTACAGCCCATAAATCTTGTTATAGTTTTCTTTTCGATGTCCCGCCCTCCACCATTTCACCAATCAGAAAGTCCGTGATCCGGGCGACAGAATTCACTAGTAAAGTACCATGTGGCAGTTGTACAAAAAAAGTTATGAAGCTCAAATCGTTAACGACAAAATGTTGTGAAAAAGGTGTTGGTTATAGATTTGTTGTTGACAAAACTCTTGTCTATTCAGCTGTTATGGTCCCAGCTGGATTCGTCTGCATATCTGGCAACCTGAGTCAGGGAGAGTGGGAGAGGCTGCAGTACCACTTTTGGCCACATGTTTACACACTGCTCCTTTAAGTTTGAGTGTGTATTTTGACCTTGTGTTCATTTCTTGATGCTTTTATCCCTAAGTCTTGTCCCTGGTTTTAATTTTTTCTTGTGACATTTATAAAATTTTTGCTTTTATTCTGCTTTTGGTTCCTTCCTTGTTTTATCTCATGACAATATTCATACTCTATAGATACCCTCAGTTTTTCCAACCAGCCTGCCATTTGTACTTGCAATCCTGGATCATTGCAGCCAAACATTTTTGAGTCAGATTGTAATGATACAAATATCTCTGTGATTGTGTGGTCGTGTGTGGTTTTGTGTGGTTTTGTTCTTTCGCTCCTTCTCACTGTTTCATAAAAGTGTGTCAGCGTGTCATCTGTCATCGCGGCCATTAGCTCCGTCCGCTTTCTCCGTGTGAACTCTGCCTCGGATTTATCTTCAGACAATATTTGGACTAAACTAAACTAAATACAAGTTTGGGAGCGCAGCCATGAGTTGTATAAGTCTTTGTGCGTCTGTAGCAGCAGACTCAGAGTAACAATGTTTAGAGGATTTGAGAATATTCTACATGTTTGCTTCCTCAGACAGAACCACAGAACCACAGAAGCACTGGACCATGTTTGCTTTCTCTGATGTGACCCTGGTTCCCCGAGGTTTCTCACTTTTTTCCCACTGGGTTTTAGAGTTTTTCCTCTCCACATTCTACTACGTGTATGAAATGTCACGAGGGTGAAAAACAAATGAGGCCCAAAATGCAAAACTGCAAAAAATAATGGATTTAATAAAAAGATAAAACAAATCCAAAACACAGGGAACGAGGACAGAACTAAAACAGACAAGGGATGACAATGACGGAACAGGGAGTGAAGGAACTCACAGGGCTAAATACAAGACTAACGAGACACAGGTGAGACAGATGAGGGCGGGGCTGGAGGGCGGGGCTGGAGGGCGGGGCAGGTAATCAAACAAGAAGTACTGTCACTCCCGTATTCGTCCCGGAAACCGGATTCGTCCGGAAGTTCAGTTTGCGCATGTCAAAAAGTTTAATATGTCCTTAAAGAGCGACTAAACACCTGTGCCCAGCCTTGCTCCGCCCACATGAAGATTTGAAAATGTTCTCTTAAAAGGGCGTTGCCTGGAGGACCAAGGGACAAGAAGGGGGGCTTAGAGTTGGGCGTGGTCTGGGCTGTGATTGACAGCTCACTTGTCACACACAAAAAACAGACAGTTGTCATTGCTGCTTAAAGCAATAGTTTACAGACCAGAAAGTTTCATTCCACCCTTGATTACACACTAAGATAATTGTAAAGCTACACACCTGAACTTAATCACACTCAATAATCTCAGAATCACTCATGTAATTTAATTTTAATCCACTAGATGGCGCCAGAATACTCCAAACTGCAGCTGGGGCGTGTGTGAGAGTTGAATGGGTTCACGTCACTGGCTCTGACAGACTGACGTCACACAAAACAACTGATGTCATAGAGAACTTCAGAGTCAATGGAAAGACCAGGACCAAATTCAAATGTAGTACCACCAAAAAGGTTGAGAGGGCGCCACACAGACGTTTTTTGGCTCAAAAGTGATATTTTATCTAATTTGATCTAAAATGTCAAAAATGACCAGGATATGTAGAGAGCACTACAATAAACATATTTATGGAGTTTATGAGTTGAAAAGAGTTGATTTGGCGTTTAGTCGCTCTTTAAGTGGAGACTGGTTAAGTTTAGGCGTCTGATTAAGATGGTTAAGTTTAGGGTTAAGGCTGGGTTGAGGTTATTTTATGGGAATGGCTGGTTAAGTTTAGGCATGAATAGGTAGTTTTTTATATTTACTTCCGCTTCCGTCCAGATTCCGTGACGTAATCTACTGCTGCGTTTGCTCATTGGATCAAACTGAACTTCCGAACGAATCCGGTTTCCGGGACGAAAACGGGAGTGACAAGTACAACCAAAGAAGACACAGGGAAAACAAAAATAAATAAATAAATACATAAAAATAATAAATAAAACAGGAAATAAACTTAAACCATGACATGAACATTAGTCTCTCCCTACGCACCAATACCTACACCTATACCTGAAATGTCAGTGTTGCGTCACAAGTTACAGAACAGTAGGAATGAGGAGCACACAGCACAAGATAAGTCAACAATAACTACACTAATTAAAATAAAACTCTAACTCTAGCATCAAAGGACAAGTAAAACAACTCTATCTTGAACATAATAATAGTAAAGAAGTAGAAACATTTTACATTTGGCAAAATAAGAGGCAAGTATAAAGTACTGTGTGTGTGTTCAGTTGTAGAGCATTGGCCTTTGAGCCCGAAGGTCGTGGGTTCGAGTCCACCAAGAGACCTTCTCCACCGACTCCCACTGATCTCTGCGGTCGTTGTGTCCTTGGGCAAGACACTTAACCCACTTTTCCTAAAAGGAGCGCGGAAGTGATGTTCGTTGCTTGCCTTGATGTGTGTGTTTATATGTGTATGTGTGTATGTATATTTATATGTCTATGTGAATGCATCAAACTGAAATGTCTCCATTGTGGGACGAACAAAGGACCTTCTTCTTCTTCTCAATTATTTGTCTTTTATTTAGATGATTTTGTTTCTTTTTCACATACAGTAGATACAGTATTTTAACGATTGCAGTCACTGTCTTTCTGAAACCCATGGCTTTGCTCCTTGGACATACTGTGTACTGTGATCGGTCATCCACGGCTCAGACAGTGCCCGGAGGCAGTTCAATAATCCATCAAATGCACGGTTTCACTTCCTGTTGACTGAATTTCTGAGCAGTATTTTTTTCATTGATGCCAAAAAAACCTTGTAGATAAATCTGCATAGAGAAGTATATTTCATATCTGCCACCGCCTCCGGTCACCGCGGAGTCTGGCATCTCGTAAACAGTTGTTTGTCACATTATCAATATTGGTAAACTTGGCTTTCCTCCTCCACGACATGTCTGCTTGACTTCAAAGAATGGAAAAACCCAGAAAAATCTCCAGATGAAGGATTGTGAAATGATTTTGTCAATATGGCAAACATTCCCTGAAGGAGGTGAGTCAGGAGACGAGTCAGGAGACGGGACGTGACACGGAGCAGAGAGCGGAAAAGTGGATCCGACAAACTCTGAAATCTGCAAAAATAAAACACATATGCAGACAGACACACACACACAGACACACACACACACGCACACACAGAAACACACACAGACACACACACACATCACCCAGATGCACACATACGCAGACACACACACAGACATGCATCACACACACAGACACACACACATACACACACACACAGACACACATACACAGACACATACACACACACACACACAGACATGCATCACACACACAGACACACACACATACACAGACACACACGCACACACAGAAACACAGACACACGCACATACACAGACGCACACATACGCAGACACACACACACATACACAGACGCACACATACACAGACACACACAGACACACACATACACACACATACGCAGACACAAGCACAGACACACACACATCAAAAAAGAAAACACAACTTCAGTGAATCAAGAAAAACATAAAGTCATGATTACAGATGTCAAAAATCTATCAAAATGTACAGTGTAGTGTTATGGCTTCCTCCTCCCCTGTGTGACGCGTGTTTCAATGTTAAAAATACATCTTCAAAGTTAAAGTACAGTCTGGTATTAGGAAAAGACCAATCAGGAGAAAACATACATTTAAATGAAAAATTGCAAAATGATGAATTACGCAATAATATGGCAAACCTTGACCTTATCCACACACATGTCCCAGTCCAGCTGAGAGACATGTCCCTCCAGCGTGTCCTTGGTTCCCAGACAGCCCTCAGCAAAGAACAGCGGTCTCCATGCTCCTGCAGAATCCCCGGCAAACAAACACCTTCTCCAGTTCCATAAAGCACAGGTTGGGAAGCTCCTGTGATCCTCGAGTGTCCGATGGAGCGTACAGAGCTGGTCCAGTGTTCTGCGGCCGGAACAAAAGTCTTCAAAAGTCTTCTCTCCAGTACTTTGCAGCAGACTGGAGAGACTATGATCAACGGTAACTAAACACACTCTTCTTGGAGGAGAGATGTGTCAACACTGTCCCACAACATCTAGATCAGGGGTCTCCAACCAGATCCAGAAAGGGCCATGTTGCTGCAGGTTTTACTTCCAACAGCTCCAAACTGATCAGGAGCACAGATGACTCCACCCATTTCCTCAAATCTTCAGGTTAAAACTGAACTCACCTGAGGAAATGGGTGGAGTTATCTGTGCTCCTGCTCAGTTTGGAGCTGTTGGAAGTAAAACCTGCAGCAACATGGCCCTTTCTGGATCCGGTTGGAGACCCCTGATCTAGAGACTTAAGATTGTCAGGACAAATACACATCCTGGAGCCTCGTCACAGGAGAACTGCCAATAACCTCAATTCAATTCAATTTAATTTATTTCTTTGTCGCACACAAGAGTAAAAAGTCCATACCAGAAAGACGTACATAAAACCTCAGGAAACAGAAGTATTCATCCCAAGATCTTTCAGCCGCTGCCTCCAAAGCCATGATTCAAGAGAACCTCAAAGAACTCCTTCCACCTCCTGTTGATATTTCAATTCGTAAATACCTGTTGATATTCCCAACATAAAATACGCAAACATATAAAATAATTGTGCAAAATCTACAAACTTTTTAAATTTTTTGAACGATGTCATGGATCAAAACCAAAACATAAATGGATTTGAGTCACATCACGGAACAGGCACCTATGAGACAGATGCAAAGTCCTTTTACTTACAAATAAATAACCCGATGACATACTGTATCTGCGGAGTAATGCACTGGTTTCACCCAAATTTACCAAAAGCCGCCTCTGAGCCGACGGATTTCCGATTTCAATTTGTTTACCAGCCACCCACGCTGCGCCCATCGGTAAATCGGACTTATCTGTTGTTGTGTTCCGCTCTCCGACTCCACTTAGCCGCACATAAGTCTCGGCTTCAGACTGGCATCAGCTATTCCTGGTGTGTTGTGTACAGCTGCTGAGAGGTGGTGTGCAGATGTGGCCACCAGAAATGAAGGATTATGGGTAAATCTGGAGCCAGCGGAAGAGAGAGACGTGGGGGACGAGTGGAGGGGGCAAACCGGGATGTGGTGGAGAGGGCTTTGAGGATGACTCTATGTAAGAAAAGTGATAGGATGGCAACAGGACGGAGCAGATTAGGACATGAAGCAAGGAGAGGGTAAGACATTTCTGAACAGACTCATCATTTTGGAAGCGCATTCAGTTTGCCGGTGCCAGCTGCAAAAGAGACAAGTTCCTTACCTCAAATCATTTAGCTAAGGAACTGTTTAATGGTTTAATTTACAACAGCGGTTCTCAAAATGTGGAAAGAGTAGCATTTACGAGACACATGCATCGGCATCTATTGGCTTCGTCTTAACAAAAAACATTTGAAGTATTGCCCATAAAAGGAAGAGCCACGTGAGTCACTACAGTGGGCTGCAAACGTTCCAATACAGCTGGAATGCTGAAGAGACAGAAGGTTCAGGATGTAGATAGATAGATAGACAGATACTTTATTGATCCCGTAGGAGAAATTCAAGTGTCCAGTAGCAGCAGAACAAATAAATAGATCGTTATAGAAATAGCTAACAATAGTATCAAAATGCAACAGCCTTTCAGGTCACAGCAGCAGAGGTGGAGGAGCCGCTTGGTTCGAACCATTTTCTCTGCTCTGGTCCCAAGTACAATGCTAAATGCTTTGTTAGCATTTTTCAAAAAGTTAGCATTCCTCCTTTGGATATTCACTTGATCCACTTGGTTCAGACCATGAATCCTCTCTGATCTGGTCTGGACCAGTGCAAAACCATAAAGACTGAACTGCAGCAACATCTCAAGAAGAAAAAAGCTAGAAAAATAACTATTGTAAAACATAAAACAACAACTGTTTTAGAGACACTTAGGACCTGCAGCCGTTTTCCAGTGCATTCAAAAGTAAAAGTCTTCCCACATCATGACGCTGCCACCACCAGGTTAGACACCGGTGTGAGTATATGTAGCTTTCTAGCGCAGTGCTTTGAATAAAAGTTCCATTTTGGATCCATCTGATACTTCCATCTCCTTCCATGTTGAATGTGTGCCCTGCTTAGCTTCTTGCTGCTTTAAATCAACACAAGCTTTCTATTTACCAAGCCCAGGTTTGTTCATGATGCTGTTTAGTGACCAATATTCTTCTTTCAAACCTCTGAGGCCATAACAGCTGTGATCAAACTGAGAGTAGATAGACGTTGGAATAGAAAGTAGGTCTGTTTAATGGTTAGTTTGACATTTCAGCATTCCTCCGCCATCAGGAAGCATATGCAACCCCTCTGTCAGTGAGGTAATACTGCACTGATACCAAAAGTCAGAGTTAAGTTGAACACAATATGATGAAGATAGAGAAAATCATCCGAGGCACAACATGCATATAGTCAATTAATAATCTTTTACAGCATCCATCCATTTTCGCAGGGGCGACGTCCGGACTTCCACACACACTTCCTCCGGCTCATCTGGGGGAATAGAGGCGTTCCCAGGCCATCTGAGAGAAGAGACATAGTTCCTTAAACCAATCCTCTTTTCTAACATGGATAACCAACGCCTTTCCATACCTGACATATCTACACCAGGGTTCAGATTTAAAAAAAAAACAACAAAAAACAGTTCAACCAGGTGCAATTATGTACCGTAATGAGGTCGTAGTCATGTCATTTTCGACCCCTTTATTAATCCATTTCTGGGTCGGTGGGGGGGGGGGGGAACCCAAGTCTCATTGCACAAGTCCTCGCTGATCCTCCTGCAGGTGGTGGGTCTACGGGAAGATGGCTTCTCTGTCATCGACTAGATGGCCTTGGTCTTTCAGCGGGGGCTTCAGGCAATGTGGGGTTTAGCGTCTCAACGACAGCAGACATCAGTGGGAACAGGTGACGTGGGTCGTGGTGGGCTCGAACCCATGACCATTGGGTCCAAAGACCAGTGCTCTACCAACTGAGAGCTACAGTCGCCCCCGAGGTTGTGATCAATTCAATTCAATTCAACGTATACATGTATTGCCCTAAATCACAACAATAGTTTTCTCAGAGGACTTAACAAAACCTTTGAATTTGCCAAAACAGATCAGAGAATCAAACACAAAGAAGAGAGAACACATGGTATTGGTCCATAGGGAGTTGACCAATGTCCATAAGTGTTGATAAATGTCCATAAGTGTTGCTGAATGTTGTGTATGACAAATCCCACATGACAAACAAGTGTAGCAACAACATAAATAATCAATCATTACATATGTCACAAAGGCTGAAAGCGAGAGGAGACGGGCCATGGCTCCTGTTTCGTTTATCCGTGGAGATTGAACCTGCAACCTTCCTACTGTGAGAAATTACTGCTTCCAACTTCCCAAGTCCACCGGGCCTTCCATCGGTGAACTGTATGTATTACTTTTTTCTCAACTCCTGTCCGCAGCCAATAGAACTGTGATTGTCAATTATGTCCCTTTTTGCAGCCAGCATCCAAACTATATGTACTTAACGATTGCAGTCACTGTCACACTATATGTACTTGTACATAACTTTAAAACATATTCACACAGTTCTGGCATAGTTTTGTGCTAAAAGATGTTGTATTCAGCTGTAGGGGAAACAGAGCAGTCCTGTATTGATTGACACAGAGTTCTAAGGTTTTATGTAAACACTGCTGCCATTGCACTCACAAAGACCACACTATTATCTATATTTTCAACCAAATCCCTGAATATGAAGCCTACATATCTGCGGGTGTGCTCTGCTGTGGGAGTGATGTCCTGGTCTCAGTCACTTCCTGTCCTCGTCGGCCCCGGCAACGGCTGCAGACGATCCAATGTGGCCTGTTTGATATTCGGTGATAACTTCTTTGCCTGCACTTGTCAACACATTAGTCGAACGGATCAGGAAAGGATTGGCCGGGCCCCAAATTACAGCGCAACGCAGAGCAAAAGCAAAGCCCCTACAGGAAGATAATTAAGATTCACATTCTGCAGCACTAAACTATGCCCAAGAAGAGTCTCTGGAAATTTGAATTAGGCGTCTGTCACACGTCGGATGATTTTATTAAAAGTTTGAGATACGTCTTGATTGTATATAAGGGACGTACTATGCCACAGTGCCCTCCAGGTTGATTCAGTGCAAAAGACTGTTTACGATTCTGTTTAACACGAGCTACAGTGTGAAGTCATGAATCGTTCTGTTGTGATAATAACTGATCATTTCTAGTCATCTTTGAAATTCGTTTTTTTTAACCTTATTGACTAAAGACTACTTTTAGACTACACTACACACTACATTCACCAGTTTGTTTCATTTCTCAAATAATGTTTATGCGGTGCCTTGTATTTTGCAGACACAAACAATAAACAATGACCAGACAGGAAATAGCCTGGTCTTATCACACCATTGTACTCATTTCATTTTTTACTGAGGTCTGGATTTGCTCCATTGACTGCGTTGACAGGTGGGAGGGGTTAACTCCTTTTGCAGATTGAAACCATTGGATCTGAGTTTACTGTGACGTATGTAATAAGCCCGAGTGAGTGAGACATTTAGCATTTAGCCTAGCTTTAGCATTTAGCCTAGATTTAGCCATCTCCTTTTCCACTCATGGAGCCCGTGGGGAGTCACGCCACACGATCTTTGCAGCAATGAAATTTGTTAAACATTCCTCTTAATCCGGCTTCAGTTTCTTGACATTTGGAGCCGAACCTGTCATGGTGTGGATTTTATTTTTGTATTTTTGTTTTATTTTGAAATTGGTTTTCTGTGGTTTGGTTTTAGTTGCTTCCTGTCTTGTTCCCCAGTCTTGATTGTCTGCCCCGCCCTGATGTGTTTCACCTGTGTCTGTATGTACCCTGTGCTTCTCTCCCCTTGTTGCTGCTCCATTGTATAGTCAACATCTTGTCCTTGTCTGTTCCTGTTTCCTTGATTTTTATGCCTTTGGATTTTGAGGTTTACCGGGACTTTTATTTTATTATCATTAAATTATTATTTTTTGGCATTCCTGCATTTTGAGTCCTCAGCCTTCCCAGCACGTGACAGAACCAGAATCTATACTTTAATTGACATTCATGATTTCCTAGTAGTAGACATAAATAAAAACCATTCAGCCCATTCACATTTTGACACCAGATTTATTCCAGGCTCTCATTCATGCATCAGTCATTCATCACATCCTTGATTTTCCTGGAAACATTTTGGGTCAGACTGACAAATGAATAGTTTAAATTCAGAAACAGATAAGTGCCTCAGAAAAGCTTACTATTTTCTCTTTACCAATTTTAGTGCCATACATTTAAAGTTTCGCCCCTTCTTCCGCATATTCCTTCAAGATTGTAAGAAGAGGAAGACAATAATTGGACCAAATTTCAAAATGGAGATTTGTGGTTTTGCTTATGAACTCTTCAAATATGTCTTTGTACCGTAATCATATGTTTTGCGCAGATATTAAACACGAGATGGTTCAGAATGATACTTGTGGGTCTGGCTGTGGGGACAGGACCTCAGGATGTACCACAAACTCCAACACCGCAGGTAAACACAGCTGCGTCGCACTAACTGCAGTTCACTCCACTTTCTGGAAGCAGGATTCGTTCTTCACAAACAGAGAGTCGGAGCGTAACGGCAGATTAGCGCTGTTCAAACACCGGGCCTGATAATGATGAGAGCGGCTGATCCACGGGTTTAAGCACAGCCCGGGGTCTGAACTTTAGCAAAGAGGATGGATCACCTCGGCTGGAACTTACTGCTTATGTCTGTCAAAACTACGTCTACTTTACCTTCAAGGGTTAGAAATAATAATAATCATAATCGTTACTATCGTGGTCTGTGAATAAAAGACACTTGGGAGCAACATGGCTGTGCAGAGGTTTCTCTATTTTAGATGGATGGATGGAAGGATGGATTTAAACTTTATTGATCCTGAAGGAAATTGTGCATTAGTCCCTTGCTCACATTCACATAAACACAGGTTAAAAGTAAAAAATATGACAATAAATACATAAAAAGAAAAGTTAAGGCATGTCCCAGTAAAAAAAGGAGCACGGACGCACGCACAAACACACACACACGCACACGCACACGCACACACAAACACACATACTTTACTGCCATTTTCTGAGCTGAACTCAAACAAATGTGTTAATGAGCACCTATCCTTTGAGATAATCCACCCCACATCACAGGTGTGGCAGAGGCAGATGCAGGTGCTGGTTGGAGCAGATGCCGGTGCTGGTTGGACTGTGGGATTACTGCTCAGGTGCAGAAGGTCCATTTACACGATGCAACCGACAGAACCACCTTTTTAGGGTTCTCTCTCATCACAACAATGTCCAGAACTTTATGTAAAGTGACCGTTCGTTTTCTCTGAGAAGTGTTTCAGACGTTTGGGCAGAACTTCCATCTGCAGACCACCTGTATCTGCACCTGCCCAAGATCTGCATGTGTCCAGCATCATCCACGAGACAGACAGACAGACAGACAGAAAGACAGACACACGGACAGGCAGACACACGGACAGACAGACATCCATCCATCCATCCATTTTCTACCCTTTAATCCATTTCTGGGTCAGAGGGGTGGCAGTCAGAGATGCCACCCAAGTCTCATAGCACCAGCCCCTCACTGACCCTCTGCAGGTGGTGAGTCCACAGACAGACAGAAAGACAGACACACAGACAGACAGACAGACACACGGACAGACAGACAGACAGAAAGACAGACACACGGACAGACAGACAGACACACGGACAGACAGACAGACAGAAAGACAGACACACGGACAGACAGACAGAGAAAGACAGACAGAAAGACAGACACACGGACAGACAGACAGACAGACAGACATTGAGACAGACAGAGAGAAAGACAGACAGAGAGAAAGACAGACAGAAAGACAGACACACGGACAGACAGACACAGACAGACAGAGAGAAAGACAGACAGAGAGAAAGACAGACAGAGAGAAAGACAGACAGACAGAGAGACAAACAGACAGACAGAAAGACAGACAGACGGACGGAGAGACAGACAGAAAGACCCCCTGACAGACAGACAGACAGACAGACTCATGTAACCTACATGAGTGAGATAAAGTGTCTTTCACGTTGTACATATTACATTGAGTTTTGCATGTACGTACTGTATGTTGTGCTGTTTCTCTTTTTTTGCCGGTGTTGTTGTAAATGTGCTATACATATAAATCTGACATTGACATTGTTAATATGTGTCCTCCAAAGATGTGACCCACGGTTCATTCTTTACTGAATTCTGTCTTTTGTCAATGGCACAAACAGAGACAGACAGACAGTATTTACCGACCATCCACGTTTACGTAACCCTCCTTTAAAAGCTGACCCACATCTAAATATATCAACATTTTATCACAATGCACTGGATTAAAAATAGTAGGATTTTAGAAACTGGTTCAAGCTTGAAAAAGAACATTGTTTCTAAATGTACAGATTTAGACGTTGCTCCAAATGAACAAACAGCTGACATCATAATTCTTGGCCTTAATCTCAAATATGAAGTGAAATATTGCAGTGGGTCGAATTTGAAGCTTATTACGTAACCGGACATTATACTCTGAGTTACTTTTAGCTATGGGCTTTGATCTAGTTTTTATTTTTAAACCCTGATTTATTTGTCTTAGCCTTTTTCTCATGATTTGTCATTTGCAAATCTGGGTTAAGTCTTAAAGCTCCGTCGCTGTCACTAAACGGCACGGCGCGGCACGGTGGCTGAGTGGATAGCACTCTCGCCTCTCAGCAAGAAGGTCCTGGGTTCGAATCCCGGCCGGACCAGGGCCTTTCTGAGTGGAGTTTGCATGTTCTCCCTGTGTCTGCGTAGGTTTCCTCCGGGTACTCCGGTTTCCCCTACCACTAAAAATATGTACAATAGGTCTGGCATGCGCCTCCTGTTCGGCGACCCCACTCCTGTCTCTGTGTGGAGTGAGAGGACAAGTGCCCAAAAAAATAACAATTGTAAACCGCTTTGTGACTCTGGTCTGTGAAAGGCGGTATATAAATAAAGCTTACTTACTTACTTACTTAAAAATAAGTGAATAGCTTTGGAAAGGAAGTATTAGATTGGAGTCGTGAACTTAGAACCACGAGGGTCGATCTGTTGGATCTGTGAAAATGTGTTTGTACGATTACAACTATTAGGTTTGTGGATTAATAATCTGAAATCACAGTAGATCCTGGACTCATAATTCTGATAACCCTAAACCTAATCCTAGCCCTATCCCTAGTCCTGGCCTTTGTCGTAACCCTAGTTCTAGTATTAGTTCTAACGTTATTTCTAGCCCTAGTCTGAACCCTTGATACAGTATAACCCTAGCCATAACCCTAGTCCTAACCCTATTACCCTAGTTCTAACCCTAGTCCAGACCTTAGAACCCTAGTCCTAACCCTAGTCCTAACCCTAGTCCAAACCATAGTCCTAACCCAAGTCCTAACGCTAGTCCTAGCCCTAGTCTTAAACCAAGTCCTAGCCCTAGTCCTAACCCAAGTCCAAGCCCTAGTCCTAACTCTAGTCCTAACTCTAGTCCTAACCCAAGTCCTAGCCCTAGACCTAGCCCTAGTCCTAACTCTAGTCCTAGTCCACAAAGGGGCCGTATGTAATAAATCATGTGCAAATCATTAACTTTTTTCTGAACAAAAGTTGAGTTATTGTTAATTACAAAGTTGATGGCTATATTTATGTTTACAGTTGTCACGCCGATCATCCAATCAGAGAGCAGAAGGACTCTTATTTGGGTTACCAGTTTATTTGGTGACATTTAGCTCATTTTGGCTCTTATCTCCGTCTATTTTTTACCTCAAATTTGTGTGTCACAGCAGTCCCGGCGCCAGCTCAGTATAGAAGGGGGGGCGGCTGAAAAACGTGGAGGGGCAATGACGTCACGTGTATGCATGCATATGAGAAAACGTATGCAACTTGTATGTAACTTTTTTTAAATATAAGCCACATAGATAAAACGTGATAACAAGTTACAATAATGTGTTGTAATTAACACAACAAATAAAACACTTACAATAACACACGGCCATAAGGAATAATTCTTGCTTTAACGCAACGTTCATTCTAACCCGACCATTAAGAAACAGATGAAGACTCAGAAGTGATACACATGTAGCACAGAGCAACATCAAAACACTCCAAAGATCACACTCGCTGATCTAACGCGTAATCAATTGGTAACAAAGCAGTAACAAACATTGGTAACAAAAACAGTAGCATCAACAATATACGGATGATAAAATAACCAGCTCTTATCTTTAGTAGAGTTGCAGTCTCCTCTTTTCTGATGAGTGGAATCTCCGTAACAGCATCTCCTTCCATTCATCTTTGAATTTCCGACTGAGATCATTCTCAAAAGCCAGCTGGATGAGGTGGGCTTTCCGTTTATGCAACATGCTGCGTCTGTGCTCGGTAAATACGTTCTTCAACGTGGAGAATGAGTTTTCGCACATAGCAGTTGATGCCCCGAAGGTCAGTGCGTGTTTGAACGCGGTCATTACCGCTGGCATGGCACTCAATACCATGTATTCTTTTGCAACAAGCTGACTCAAAGTCACTTTCTCCTCGTCCTGGCCTGTGCACCTGTTTTTCAAATAGTCCCGTGCAACTGTGAACTGTCCCTCAATAATTTCTGTGTTGGTCAAATCCAGTAGTGGTTTCACTTTGTTGGCCTCCAAGAAATTCACACTTACGGGATCCAAAGCGTTCAAAGCAGTCATGTATGTCCCATTGCGCTCGCTGAAACGCGCAGCCATTTCACACAAAATCGAGTCGATTATACCGTCGGGCGGCACGGTGGCTGAGTGGATAGCACTCTCGCCTCTCAGCAAGAAGGTCCTGGGTTCGAATCCCGGTCGGACCAGGGCCTTTCTGAGTGGAGTTTGCATGTTCTCCCCGTGTCTGCGTAGGTTTCCTCCGGGTACTCCGGTTTCCCCTACCACTAAAAATATGTCCAATAGTTCTAGCATGCGCTTCCTGTACTGGCGAACCCGCTCCCATCTCTGTGTGGAGTGAGAGACAAATGCCCAAAATTAACAATTGTAAACCGCTTTGAGACTCAGATCTGCAGTGAAAAGGCGGTATATAAATAAAAACTTACTTACTTACTATTATGGCAAAAAACAGGCGCTTACACTCCTGTTGGATGTCTGCTTCGCGCTGCCCAAGGCCTTCACTCACCACGTAGTCCTGAAGGGCCCCGGTGGTCTGCCGCAGTCGTTTTGGAGGGACAGGCGTGCCCTCACATGCATCCCCACTGTCATCCCACAATTTAATAAATTCCGCATCAGATCTTAAAGCTTCGATGCACTTTGAATGAGGCGGACTGCAGTAATTAGATCCGTTTCTTCAGCTTGCAGGATCCGATTGGCTGGGTCCATCAGCCCCAATAATTTGTGCATCACACAGGTCAGAAATTTGAAGGTCCGTTCTGTGATGGCCTTGTGAAGTCCAACAGCTTCAATTTTTACATCGGCACCTGCTCCCGTGCATCTCATTTCTTTTAAGAAGTCCACCAGTGTGGCGTGTGACTTCAGCACCACAGACACCGTGTCAAGATGTCCAGTCCATCGCTGTTCTAACAGCCTTTTAAGCTTTTCTCCTCTGTACTGTGCTGCTACAGTGGGCTTTTTCAGAAATTTATAAAGGGAATTACACACGTCAAAAAAATCCCTGACTGCGCTCTCCGAGGAAATAGCATGAACAACCACCAAATGCAGCTGGTGGTTGAAACAATGAATATAAGGCACTTCTCTGTTTAACTTATTTTGAATAAGCTTCTGCATGCCTCCCTCTCTTCCAGACATGACGCTGGCTCCGTCATAACACTGACTAAGAATTTTATTTACGTCAAGGCCGGCGTTTGACAGTTCATTGAGCACTACATTAGTGAGTGACAGGGCATCACACTTGTCTGTTGTCTGCATTGATAACAGCCTCTCCTGCACTTTGAAGTCCTTGTCCACATAACGCACAACTATAGAAACATTTTCACGGCCTGTCGGGTCTTTAGTTCCATCCACCTTGAGTGTAAACCACGACTCTCCAACATCTTTAACAATTTGCTCTGTTACAATCGTGCTCATCAGTTCAATTATGTGATTTTGTATATCATGTGATGTATAAGTTGCGTTTTTTGGAATTGTACTGAAAGCCCTCGCTAGCTCTTGATTTTGCCTCAGTGTGTATTCAAACAGTGAAAGAAACAGTCCGCTGCCCGCATCATCTCTGCTATTGACTGAATCCACGTCACCCCGCAGTGGCAGTTCGTTTGAGACAAGAAATTCAATTATGTCCACAATTGCAGACACATAAAGGCGGTTTCGCACAAGCTGATTAGAGTTAACCAAAGTTGAGATTTCGCTACCTATGTTGCATCGCATTTGCTTCTCTTTCCAGCTCGCCATACACGCTAGGTGCTCTTTGCTGTTACTATGCCTGCTAAATCCCTTTGCCTTATCATTAGCGTGCTTCCAATTATTATATCCAGTTCTTGTGAAAACGGAGTCACTACCTCCAAATTTCCTGCAGGGAAAACAAAAAGCAGCGTCCGATTGCTGGGAATATTCAAGCCAGTCTTTCCCATTGTACCAGTTAGCCGAAAAAGACCGTTTACAGTCATTATTATGCTGTTGCTTCTTTGGAAACTGATGGAGACAAACTTGAACTGGCTTTTCAACTCCGAGGTCTTCTGGTAAACAAAGCTGTTGCTGCGAGTGCGATGGTGGCCTCGCCGCCCCGAACACCGCTGAACCCGGGTCAGAGGCTGTTGGCACCGGGGGAATGGCGGGAGAATCACTCTCCTCCATTTGCCTCGGCACCTGCTGCCATGGCCTCGGCAGGTACTCTTCGGCTTCTCCGGTTCTCCTGTAGCTGCTGCCAGGCTGCGGGGACACTGCCGGTGTAGTGTTTGGCTTTTTCAGCCATGTACGAATGTCCATTTTTATCAGAAATGAAGAGCTAACCCTTAGCTGCTGGCTGGTTACAGGCAACTCCGTACGGCGGGAATATGCACTGATAAGGTCATCACTGCATATTCCCACCAATTGAGTGATGGGTAACATGGGTTCAACTATAATCTGAATTTTAATTTTCAAAAAATGTTCATTAGAGTCAGTGGAGTTTCTTCTGAGTTTCTGGATTGTTTTGAATACACAAACTGTGAATAATATATATACACTTCTTTATTTAAAAAAATATATATACATTTTGACTGAGGGGGCGGGACTGGCCCCCTCTTGACGCCGGGACTGTGTCACAGGCAGAAAGATTCTAGCCACAAAAGTTGGATTAAACCTTGTAATTTAACTGTACATTTTACATACGGCCCCTTTAACCCAAACCTTTTAAATTGTTATGTGTTGTTATAAAACACCAAAAAATCCTAAATAACAAATCTAAAAGTTTCCTGGTTGTTTCTGAAGTAGTTATTTTAGGTGTGTGTGTGATTCTCTTTTCAGACCCCAGAAAACAAAGTGATGACAAATACTTTCATTTTTCCACATTGGACACACATTCTTGACTTTGACCCTAAAGTAATTTACAAATTCTTCTGTCGCTGTGAGAAAAACTGCTCATTTGTCTCCGAACGTCTGAGATAATGAGTCGTACCCCTCCACATGTGTCTGTGGTTCTAACGGCGAGATAACGTTATAGACATTTATCTTTTTCACTGACTTTAACATAGCGGCAGTTGTGAGTTGTGTCTTTCTTATTTGACTTAACTGGATATATTGGTTGGTTCTTTTCTGTCTTTCCTGTTGTTGAGAAAGTGGTTCTACTGCTGGTGGTTGTGTGTGTGTGTGTGTGGACTTTCACGGCCCCCTACTGGCCGCAAGCTAGAACTACATCGTTTTTCATTGCCGTGTAGATGCTGTGCACTTCAAATACAGAGCCTGATTGTTTTTGCTAATTGCTTTGTTTTAATTGCTTAATTTCTGGCGTCTCCGTTTAAGCAGGGCCTCAGTCTCTCTCACTCTCTCTATCTTTGCCACTCATTTTCTCTTTCTCTATCTCTCTATCCATACAGTATCTGTCTATCTCTCTCTCTCCTTCTCTGTCTCTGTCTATCTGTCTGTCTCACTCTCTCCTTCTCTGTCTCTGTCTATCTGTCTGTCTCTCTCTCTCCTTCTCTGTATGTCTGTCTCTGTCTCTGTCTCTCTCCTTCTGTCTCTGTCTGTCTCTCTCTCTCCTTCTCTGTATGTCTGTCTCTCTCTCTCTCCTTCTCTGTATGTCTGTCTCTGTCTCTCCTTCTCTGTATGTCTGTCTCTGTCTCTCTCTCTACGTCTCTCTCTATCTGTCTGTCTCTCTGTCTGTGTTATAATTTAAAATACATACATATCGTGATATCGTAAAACACGAAACTAGGTGTGTGGAGATTACTAAACAACAGTCCTCCCCAATGAGCAGTGAATGAATCGACACAGTGACTGGAACAAGCCCTGGGAGGTGGGTGAGGGAGGGGGAGGGGGGAGTGTGGGGGGGGGCACATCTGTTTCAATGTGGGAGCAGACGCCGTTCTATCAGGGGGATTCATCGGGACGTCCCAAATGCAGATGGCTGATCCCATTAAATGATTCAGAAAATGAGCATATGCTTTTGATCGGCCTGGACCTCATGTTGTTAGGGGATGGCTTCACACCGACTACACCGTCCGCTCTAACAACAACAACAACAAAAACAAATGTTGCAGATGCAGACGAAGGGGGAAGCTATTAGCCTGTCGCAGCCATTACAGCCGTGTTTGAACAGGCAGTAATGTGAGGTCTGACTCCCTTATGTAACTGAACGTATAGAAATGAAAGCTGTTGGAGGCAAAGCGATGGTTGGAGCTGACAAGTGCAGCCTCCAGCGAGAACTCAGCGACCGAAGAGAGAGAGAGTTCCCAAAGTCGTGTGTCTCCAGCACAAGTCCAAACAGATGAGGAGAGTTTGGAGCAGAGTGTGTTGAGAGAGAGCACTCACACGTCAGCCACGATCAGGCCTCGCTCCGACGCTGAGGAGACAGCTGCCATGTCATGTGGCGTTCAAGTGCTACCGGAAAACATGTGTGTGTCCGGTTTGTTTATGTCTTTTAAAATGTATTGAATTAGATCTCATGGTTTTGTAGGTTTGTGGATAAATAATCTGATATCACAGTAGATGCTGGACTCATTACTAATCTTTACTGTTACTAACACTAAACCTAACCCTAGTCCTACCCTAGTCCTAGTCCTAGCTCTAATCTGTCAGGAATGAACCAGACAGAGACGGATCGTGGTGCGCCAAGCTCTGGAAGTTTATTAGGCTTCCAGTGGTTTCAGTCGTTTCTTTCATCTCAGACAAAATGGAGTCAGTACATGATATATATAGTCATTGTTACGTCACACATCGAAAGACATACGTGTCATTCAGAGCAAAGGAAGGTTTCTCACCCATCATCTGTACTTCTTAGCAAGTTTTCCCGACGTTTCGTCCTCAAACCAGCGGACTTCTTCAGGGAATGAATTCTCGGACCGCGCGTTGGAGATTTATATCCTATGGGTGTGGTTAGCCACACCCTAATCCTGATACTAACTCGTAAACAATCTAAGGTCTGCTTGATGTAGAAGGGAGCAGATCTAACGACCCTGCTGAGGCTAACGACCCTAACTCATTAGCATGTCACAGACCTATTGTCTGCTCGGATGCTCAAGTAAGTAAGTAAGTAAGTAAGTAAGTTTTTATTTATATACCGCCTTTTCACTGCAGACCTGAGTCTCAAAGCGGTTTACAATTGTTCATTTTGGGCATTTGTCTCTCACTCCACACAGAGATGGGAGCAGGGTCGCCAGTATAGGAGGCGCATGCCAGAACTATTGGACATATTTTTAGTGGTAGGGGAAACCGGAGTACCCGGAGGAAACCTACGCAGACACGGGGAGAACATGCAAACTCCACTCAGAAAGGCCCTGGTCCGACCGGGATTCGAACCCAGGACCTTCTTGCTGAGAGGCGAGAGTGCTAACCACTCAGCCACCGTGCCGCCCAAGTGGAGTGCAGCTCTCACCCCTCCTATTCAGAGACAGTCAGAACAAATTATATTCATAACATGGATACACAGTCAGAGTCTGCGTAGTGTCTTGTGCTTGTCCTGCACGTAGGCCTTACAAGTCCTATAGCCCTAGCCCTAGTTTTTTGGCAAGCAGAGGGCAGGTGTGGCTGCAGGTTTTCAGGTTTTCATGCATTCTCGAGTCTTCAGTTCAAATCCACCTTTACCTTTAGGTCAAGAGTCTGGAGCCACATTTACATTTAAAACCTGCAGCCACAACGGCCCTTTCTGGCACTAGTTTGATACCCCTTGGATAGAGCAATAGAGTGTTTGGTCTGATGTCTAAAGTTAAGTGGGGATAAGCCTGGGTAGTACGGGGATGGGAGACCATTGTGGGTGGAAAGAGTAGTCAAGATCTGTAATCAAGAGAAACATGGAACTTTTGTTTTTGACTAAATACTTATGTTTCACCATAACTTCCAAATGAATTCTTTAAAAACGAGACATGCAATTTTCTGTATTTCTATTTTCTGTCTCCCATAGTTGAGGTAAAGCTATGGTGAATATTGCAGACATGGCTCATCATTGTGAGTGGGAGAACCTGCACGATTTGGCTAAAGCAGTATTCAATTAAAATTAGAAGTAAAGATGGCACATGAGGACTTTTTTACCCACAGATCAGTCGGGCATATTTCCAGACAGTGCATTTTAAAATCTGATTGAAGCATATTATAAACTCTAGACATATTCTCTGAGCTCTGGTCATACACAGCAGATGGTGCAGTGATGTGTGCATGAGACACCGGCGATGTAGACACTTTACGACACTGCAAAAGTCAAAAATTGCTCAAATTTGGCTAAATATGTCTTAATCTGAGCACTGCCTTAAAATAAGATTCCCCAATGGGACAAAGCAAAATGATCTTGTTTTAAACAGATAGAAGAAATGAGAAAGTAAAGCAACTGTTCTTGAAAAAATACATTACTTTGTCCCAATGGAACATTTTGAGAATGTTAGAATGTGTTCAGATTAAGATAAAAAAAACATTCAAGCAATTATTACCTCCTATTTTTATCTTTTTTATTGCAGTGTGAATGTAACAATTGGAAATCGTGCTGTATTTAATTACCCAAGGTTTTTTTTACTATATACAATAGCGCTAAAACTTTCTTCAGTCAAAAATGGAAGAAGAGGGTTAAAAAGACTGATATTTCCATGTTTCCAGAACAGGTCGACTGGGTCCTTACACTCTCCCAAATACAACAAGTAAGTATCGGGTAAATCAGAGTGAGAGCTGCTCTGAGCTTAATGCCGTGTGTGTGTGTGTGTCTGTCGTTTGGATTGGTTAAAAACTACTGGACAGAGGACTGTATTGTAGTTTAGGTCATAAGACATGTCGAAAATCTGTTTAAAGAAAAAGTATGTGCCCTTAGTTTCGGGAAATAAAAACTTCATCTGGCTTCATCCTCCTTAAGAGAAACGAGAAACCCAAAACCACCACATGTAAAGCTCTTAATCTCACCACTCCAAGTCCAAAGTGACAGTGTGTGTGTGTGTGTGTGCGTCTGTGTTGTGTGTGTTTGTGTCTTGTGTCCTGGCCCTTGTTGTGTGTGTGTGTGTGTGTGTGTGTGTGTGAAGGGGGAGATGGAGTGATCTGTGGAGACATGAAGGGCCCCCAGGTTTCACTCCCACACCCACACACACACACACACACACACACACACACACACACACACACACACACAGACACACACACACACACCCACACACTGTCATGATGCTTTATGGCGCGAGGAGGTGTGGGTGAAATTCAAGCGGAGAGAAGAAGACATGAGACTTTCAGACAGTCCGATGTTGACATTTGTGATGGAGGGCGGTGGTGGAGGGCGGTGTGGAGGCAGTGGCGGCTCCTCGGATCGAAAACAAACATTTGAGAGTGTGAAGGGAAGAGAGTTCAGGGAGTGGGAGCAGAGGTGGAGAGGAGGTGGAGAGGAGGTGGAGCAGAGGGAGAAGCTCACAGTTCAAAGATGCCTCTGTAATGACGTGTGTTTGACTTCTTAATGCTCTGTTGTATCAGCGGGGAGGGAGAATCCAAAATAATTGTATATTTAATAACTTTTATCTGTGTTTTTAAACTGCTTTGAATTGTGCCATACAAGTAAATGGTCGAAGACAGATGGAACAACAAGCACCAAAACAAATACTGAAAATATATAAACACATATTGCATTAAATAATAACTTTAAAAGGGGGCGACAGTTGCTCAGTTGGTAGAGCATTGGCCTTTGAGCCAGAAGGTCGTGAGTTCGAGCCCATCATGGGACCTTCTCCAATTCACAATTTGAAAGTAAGACCCTGACTTTACCTTGATCCTTCCTGCAGGTGAGAGCCAGATCCTGTCAGACCTCTGAAGCTAAGCAGGACAAGGCCTGGTTAGTACTGTGATGGAAGACCCACATTAGAATGAGTCTGGTGTGTGTGTGAATGGTTGGTGATGGTCAGAGGGGCCGATGGCACAGACAGGTTGCCTCACTTCAGTCAGTGTGCCCCAGGGCAGCTGTGTCCTGAAAAGCACTGTATAAAACTGATGCATTATTATTATTATTACAATATTTTGAACATAAGAAAAACACAAGGCGACATTTTCTAAAAAGTTTTAATCGGCATCGTTTTACTGATTCAATGTACAACTTGTTTTCATTCTTGTCAAAGGTAAACGCACGTCTCACGGTCATCTTCAACATTATTAAATGCTTTTTCCCCTTGTTCCCCAAACCCCCCCTCCCCCCAAACAGAAAGTGAAACTAACATTAACAAGAGCACACTCTCAGACGCTGTTGCATATTCAGATCCTACAGACGACTCCTTAGTGTTTACCACAGTTCTAAATGCCACGGACTGGAAAAGCGCAAACGAACACAGACTACATTCACTCAGAGGTTTACCCTCACGCAGAGGTTACGCTCACGCAGAGGGTTACGCTCACGCAGAGGGTTACGCTCACGCAGAGGGTTACGCTCACGCAGAGGGTTCCGCTCACGCAGAGGTTACGCTCACGCAGAGGTTTACGCTCACGCAGAGGGTTACGCTCACGCAGAGGGTTACGCTCACGCAGAGGGTTACGCTCACGCAGAGGGTTCCGCTCACGCAGAGGGTTCCGCTCATGCAGAGGGTTACGCTCACGCAGAGGTTTATGCTCACGCAGAGGGTTACGCTCACGCAGAGGTTTACGCTCACGCAGAGGGTTACGCTCACGCAGAGGGTTACGCTCACGCAGAGGTTTATGCTCACGCAGAGGTTTACGCTCACGCAGAGGTTTACGCTCACGCAGAGGGTTACGCTCACGCAGAGGTTTACGCTCACGCAGAGGGTTACGCTCACGCAGAGGGTTCCGCTCACGCAGAGGGTTACGCTCACGCAGAGGGTTACGCTCACGCAGAGGTTTACGCTCACGCAGAGGTTTACGCTCACGCAGAGGTTTACGCTCACGCAGAGGTTTACGCTCACGCAGAGGGTTCCGCTCACGCAGATGGTTACGCTCACGCAGATGGTTACGCTCACGCAGAGGGTTACGCTCACGCAGAGGTTTACGCTCACGCAGAGGTTTACGCTCACGCAGAGGGTTACGCTCACGCAGATGGTTACGCTCACGCAGATGGTTACGCTCACGCAGAGGGTTACGCTCACGCAGAGGGTTACGCTCACGCAGAGGTTTACGCTCACGCAGAGGTTTACGCTCACGCAGAGGTTTACGCTCACGCAGAGGTTTACGCTCACGCAGAGGTTTACGCTCACGCAGAGGTTTACGCTCACGCAGAGGGTTACGCTTACGCAGAGGTTACGCTCACACAGAGGTTACGCTCACGCAGAGGTTACGCTCAGGCAGAGGTTTATGCTCACGCAGCTAGAGGCGGCAAATACTGAGTCAGTATTTGAGGCTTTGGGACAGGGGCTGACATGGGCGGAGTGAGTAAAAAAGCTGATGGGACAGAGGCCAGGAAATGTGAAAACTAGAGGTTGTGGGAACTCAATGGATTTTACAAAATATTTCGACATTTATCATGATTTATGGACATTGGTCTCTGCCCCAAATGGACCAATGTCTTTTTGAACTTGTGTTTGATTTTCTGGAGAACCGACGGTGGCGTGAAGTCCTCTGAGATAACTATTGTTGTGATTTGTGGCGATAAAGTTGAGAATTGAACAGCTCTATACAAATCGCACTTGTCTGTTTATGCAAATTAGCTATTCTTGCATATTTGTCAGACAGAGCCCTGATTGGCTGATGGCGCTCTTCTGTCTTTCACGTTTCTGTCTGAAAAAGATGTGACCGATCCCAAATATGAATACATTTTTTTCACAAAGTTTACAATTTATTTTGTTGTTTAAAAGTTAGGTTCCCCATCTTTAACAGTCCCATAGAAGAAAGGAGTATCTGTGCTCAAAACAATGACTGAATAAAACTCTGAAAAGCCAAAATAAATGATTATTTATCGACCCAGGCTTAAATCATCGACACCCGCCGCCTCTGGCTCTCTCAATCTCCCACAATCCTCTCCTCTCATGTTTTAAATATACATTACAAAGCTTGAAGAGTGCCGCTGCCCACTCTCTCTGCACTCACTGCTGGTTTGAGACGCGCTCTTAGAAATCTCTTAGCTCAGGTACCAGAGCTCAGGTACATCTGCCCACAGTGTGAACCATAGACCAAAGACCAAGGGGACTGTGACTCCGGACCGTGCAGACGCTGGTGAACTATAAACAAAATATGATTCTAAAATGAACTGCTGGTATAAAAGTGGGTAAAAGAAGAAGCTAAAGGTCCCGGGCTTTTGGTCTGTGGTTAAAATGTGGTTAAAATGTGGTTAATCCTCAGTCATTGAAAGGAGTTGCACCATTATCAGGTCAATAACAATGATTATAGTTGTGTGACTAGCTTGGGCGTGTATTTAACATTTGGTCTGCTCTCCTCTCCACAGATAAAAAAAAAATCAAAAAAAGGTCTATCAACATTTTTTAGAATAGATAGAATTTTGATTTTTTTATCTAAATGTATTCCCCAATTTTTCAGATTTTTTCAAAGATAAATATATGTACATCTTGACCTTAAAAACATTTAATTTTTTAAAACATTTCAAAAAATGAAAAAGAATAGCAGCAGTAGTATTGTTTTGTTGGTGTGGGGCGGAGCATTAGACAAGAGCTCAAAAGTCATTTTATTAAAGGTAGACAGGAGAATTTTCCCAAATGTTAGGAAAGCTCCGCCCTCTCCACTAGATCCACCCGGAAGTAAAAAATCCCCCTTTATCTGAATCGTATAGAATCGTTTAGAAATTAATCGAATCGAATTGTAAGTCCACAGTATCGCGATCCGTATCGTATCGGTCGCCTCTGAACGATGCACAGCTTAAATGGACCCAAGCAAAAAGCGAAGCATCCAAGTTTGAAGTTTTTACAGTAACACAACTATACTAAAAGATCCTCAGCCTTTGCGTTGGGTTGATGTAAACAACACGACTCTCTTTCAATGACCTCCTCCTCTTCCTCCTCCTCCTTACCTCAGATAAACTGTATCTACACAGGTTCTTGCAGCTGTAGATTCATTTAAATAAAAATAAATGGCACTAAAGCGTCAGCGGGCACGTACTAATGCACACAGACCAACACATAAATAATACGAAAATATCATCTTTAAATAAATAACTAAAAAGCACGTAATAGTGTCTGGATTAATGCCAGCTTAAGTCTTGTATCACAAGATAGAAAAGTGATCGATGCACATTCACACGTGTTTTATAATCGGTTTTTTTTAGGTATTTTTTCCGTGTTTATATCTCAAAAACAAAATGGCGGCAGCGTAACGTCAGAACTCAAAGCACTCATTTCTCCTCAGGCACCTGCCACGTGGAGCAGCTGGGCGGGGCTAGGAATGACCCTTAGAAATGATTGGATGGTGGGCGGGAGATGTGTAGCACTGGGGTCTTCTACAGGGAAAAAAGTGTGGTTGTGCCGAGAGGAGAACACGCAGATGAAAACATGTCTACTGCCACGAATGCTGCGAAACGACAAGTCCACGTCTGCATTTGACTTTGAATGTGAAGGCTAGAAATGCAGATAGAGCGGACTAGCATCCAGTAGCTCTCAAATATCCATCGCTAAAACCACGCCTCCTTGGTTGTTCCTAAACGTCAGTCCAAAAGGCATAAAGAGAATCCGAAACTTGCCATTTTTTCCTTTTTTCTTGCCTCCTGTAACTTAATTGGCCTTTCACAGCCGAGTAAAAACATTCTTCAGTGTCCGGGACAGTGGCAGGAGTCCTCAACAGTGACAGATTGTAGGAATATCCGCCGTAACCTTCGCCAGACGGGACGATTCCAAAACACGGTGCGCTCCAAAAGTCTGTCTTAATCCATCACGGAGTCCGGCGCAGACAGAAATCCAAGTCATTTTTTTCTTCAAACACGTTTCGCCATGCTACAAAAAGGTGTAGTCTACGTATACATCCAACTCTTTGACAATCGGAGCCAGTTGTGTGTGATTTTTTTTGATGCTGTGAAAAACCTAAGTCCATAAACACAATGAAAATGATAGCAAAAAAGGCCTCTCCTTTTTGAAAGTCAGGTAAATCAAGTTTTTTTCAGTCTGGTGTGTTTTTTTGGGGGGGTTGGAGGCGGGACAAGGCGGGACGAGGCTCCACGGTCCTCTGGGTCCTCTCATGGGTCGCTAGGACAACAGCAGCAAGGACAGCAGGAGCGCCGCCGTGGTCAGGAGGAGGCGGTCCCGGGACGGACTGCTGCCGCTCACGCTCTTCTCCAGTTTGGGGACTTCAGGGTTGTATTCGTCTGCGGACACAGAGAGAGGAACATGAGAGGGTTTTAAGCTCTCGCAACAAAAATGTGTTCAAAGGTATATTTTCTTTTATCCCCGCACTCACGAAGCTATCGCCCCCCACACACCCACTGTTGTTGACGGAGCTAGCGTCTCCCACTATGGATAATACATGGATATGGATTTACACGTGGATGGCGTGACCATAGAACGATAGAACCGGGAAGCGCAGAGGAACGGGACTTTCTTTTGGATGGCTGTTTCGCTGTGTAAGCAGTATCCGGCGACGAAGACGAGGAAGCTTCAGGTTAGCTCCGCCGCTTGTTGTGCTAACTCAGCTGTCTGTGCTAACGGACCTATAGATTTCTCACAAAAGTGGGAGCCAGTGGTCCGCTGTGATTGGTCACAATCTGAGACCCGAAACACATTCTCTAAAACAGCCATTCCCAAACTCAGTAACACCGAGGCCCCCTTAAAAATCTGACGGGTCTGCGTGGCCCCCCAAAATAATAACCAAGAAGACAACATTAAGAATAGGCTCTTCTGGTTATTTTATTTTGGGGAAATAGCCTCTGCTACAAACATTGTAATACAAAAATGATTACAGTGGATTATTCAAGTCAAATAATGAACACAAATATTTTAATATTGCAAACAAAACATTATAAATTTAACATTAAATAATTATATATTTTTTTTATGACCTCCCGCGGCCCCCCTGCAGTACCCTCGCGGCCCACCAGGGGGCCGCGGACCCCACTTTGGGAGACACTGCTCTAAAATATAATGTCACGCCAGCACAAATCTGCGCTACTTTTTCTTCAAAAGGACGTTTATCCCAATGCACTAAATGCACTGCATGGACATGGATAGCATTTTCATAATGAATACAAAAATAAAGTCAGTTAGTGCAGTTAGTTAGTTTATTGCCACACAAACCAACGCAGACTCTAAAGAGCACAGGGACTGGCTTCCTGCTGAGACTGAGGATCACAGGGACTGGCCTCCTGCTGGGACTGAGGATCACAGGGACTGGCCTCCTGCTGGGACTGAGGATCACAGGGACTGGCCTCCTGCTGGGACTGAGGATCACAGGGACTGGCTTCCTTCTGGGACTGAGGATCACAGGGACTGGCCTCCTGCTGGGACTGAGGATCACAGGGACTGGCTTCCTTCTGGGACTGAGGATCACAGGGACTGGCCTACTGCTGGGACTCTGAGCAGTCAGACAGGCCCTCTTACGACCGCGATTCGAACCCATGGATGGCTGTGGGCGGCACGGTGGCTGAGTGGATAGCACTCTCGCCTCTCAGCAAGAAGGTCCTGGGTTCGAATCCCGGCCGGACCAGGGCCTTTCTGAGTGGAGTTTGCATGTTCTCCCTGTGTCTGCGTAGGTTTCCTCCGGGTACTCCGGTTTCCCCTACCACTAAAAATATGTACAATAGTTCTGGCATGCGCCTCCTGTTCGGCGACCCGCTCCCATCTCTGTGTGGAGTGAGAGACAAGTGCCCAAAAAATAACAATTGTAAACCGCTTTGTGACTCTGGTCTGTGAAAGGCGGTATATAAATAAAGCTTACTTACTTACTTACTTACTTACTTACTTATGGAGGACCTTAAATGCTATCCACTCAGCCACTGCGCAGTAGATCTTGTATATTTACTAAAATAGAAATTTTCTTTTGAGTCAATATTCGATGTTTGTGTGTTTATCCAGAACCGGTACCTTTTCTACATAACGAGAGACGACAGAATTCTTGTAAACGAATGCCATCAGTCTGAGCGTCTGTGGTCGTGTTCTGATCGGTTCCCTCGGCTGCTCGCACTAATGATGTCTTTCAACTCCACGGATTTCAATCAGGCCAAAATAAAACGTTCTTTCAAATGATTTAACAAAACGCATTAAGAAACAGAAAGTCTCCAGATGTTAGAGCTGGATCAGCGCAGAACGACTGATCCTGAGCATTGAACTGATGTTGCTCCTTTCTGTGTTTATTGGTTCTAAAAGAAACTGAGAAAAACTGAGAATTAATCCAACAACAAAAGAAACGCATTCTATCTGTTTTTGGTATTTGTGTGTGTTTCAATTGTTTCTGTTAAATAATTAAACAATTCACAACAGCAGTCAAGAGGAGAGGAGAGAGAGAGGAGAGAGTAAGTAAGTAATCTTTATTTATATACCGCCTTTTCACTGCAGATCTGAGTCTCAAAGCGGTTTACAATTGTTAATTTTGGGCATTTGTCTCTCACTCCACACAGAGATGGGAGGGGCCAGTACAGGAGGCACATGCCAGACATGCCTATTGGACATATTTTTAGTGGTATGGAAACCGGAGTACCCGGAGGAAACCTATGCAGACACGGGGAGAACATGCAAACTCCACTCAGAAAGGCCCTGGTCCGACCGGGATTCGAACCCAGGACCTTCTTGCTGAGAGGCGAGAGTGCTATCCACTCAGCCACCGTGCCGCCCAAGAGAGGAGAGGAGAGAAGAGAGAGGAGAGGGGAGGAGAGAAGAGAGAGGAGAGAGGAGAGAGGAGAGGAGAGGAAAGAGGAGAGGAGAGAAGAGAGAGGAGAGGAGAGAAGAGAGAGGAGAGGAGAGGGGGAGGAGAGAAGAGAGAGGAGAGGAGAGAAGAGAGAGGAGAGGAGAGAGAAGAGAGGACAGAGGAGAGGGGAGGAGAGAGGAGAGGGGAGAAGAGAGAGGAGAGGGGAGGAGAGAAGAGAGAGGAGAGGGGAGGAGAGAGAAGAGAGGACAGAGGAGAGGAGAGAAAGATTAGAGAGAGGACAGAGGAGAGAAGAGAGAGAGGAGAGAGGAGAGGGAGAGGGGAGGAGAGAGGAGAGGAGAGAGAGGAGAGGAGAGAGAGAGATGAGAGAGAGAGAAGAGGAGAGAGGAGAGAGAAAGAGGAGAGAGAGGAGAGGAGAGAGAGAGATGAGAGAGAGAGAAGAGGAGAGAGTAAGGAGAGAGGAGAGAGAGAGAGAGAGAGAGAGAGAGTCTGAACAAATCTGACCCCAACATGCTGCCTTCATCTCATAACAAAACATTTGATCTTTCTCACACTTGTTCAAAGAGCTTTGGGAGTCACTATTTGACACTTTGGGCTGAGAGCTGATTGGTCGAGTGAGACTGGTCCTTTCTCTTTTCACTTCTCTGTCTGAAAAAGCAGATTTAAAAACGTGACATGGCAAAGATACAATGATAAAACCAAGTGAGGATCGAATTAGCTGTATTTGATTACATAGTTAATTTTGTTGTGTTTAAAAGTTAGATACCCCAGCTTTAAGAAGGCGTATAAAAAGTTTACAAAACACATTATGGGAAAGATTAGTTTTGACAAATGCTTGAAGTTTGTCAATTAAAATCACATTACACTATTTTTGCTTCTTGGAAAATGTCTGATTTCTTTCACAAAAATGTAGTGACTTGTAGAGAGTGCGCCGTTCTTAAAGGAGCAGTGTGTAAACATGTGGCCAAAAGTGGTACTGCAGCCTCTCCCACTCTCCCTGACTCAGGTTGCCAGATATGCAGACGAATCCAGCTGGGACCATAACAGCTGAATAGACAAGAGTTTAGTCAACAACAAATCTATAACCAACACCTTTTTCACAAAGATAGAAATCCTGGTTTTATTCCTTGTTTTGTCGTGAATGATTTGAGAATCATAACGAGACCTTTTTTAGTTCTGCGCCACATGGTACTTTACCAGTGAGATTAGCTCCACGCGGTGAGTTCTGGCGCCAGGATCACAGACTTTCTGATTGTTGAAACGGTGGAGGGCGGGACATCGAAATGAAAACAATAACAAGATTTAGGGTAAAAGTAATTTAGAAATTCAAATATCTCTGAACTACTGTTATCAGTTAAAGAAGGATTGAAAAAGGGCACGTTTTATTAGTAGTAAGTAGTAATCTTTATTTATATACCGCCTTTTCACTGCACATCGGAGTCTCAAAGCGGTTTACAATTGTTATTTTTGGGAGTGGGGCCAGTACAGGAGGCACATGCCAGACCTATTGTACATATTTTTAGTGGTAGGGGAAACCGGAGCACCCGGAGGAAACCTACGCAGACACGGGGAGAACATGCAAACTCCACTCAGAAAGGCCCTGGTCCAACCGGGATTCGAACCCAGGACCTTCTTGCTGAGAGGCGAGAGTGCTATCCACTCAGCCATCGTGCCGCCCACGGTGGCTGAGTGGTGACATTAATGGTGTGGTGACATTAATGCCCTTCAATGATGACAGATTAGGACCCTTTAATGATGACAGATTAGGGCCCTTTAATTATGACAGATTAGGGCCCTTTAATGATGACAGATTAAGGCCCTTTAATGATGACAGATTAGGGCCCTTAAATGGCCCTAATCTGATGACAGATTAGGGCCCTTTAATGATGACAGATTAAGGCCCTTTAATGATGACAGATTAAGGCCCTTTAATGATGACAGATTAGGGCCCTTTAATGATGACAGATTAAGGCCCTTTAATGATGACAGATTAGGGCCCTTTAATGATGACAGATTAGGGCCCTTTAATGATGACAGATTAGGGCCCTTTAATGATGACAGATTAGGGCCCTTTAAAGTCAGAGAGGGTGATGGGGTAAAGGTAGAGGACAGGTGACAGTGATGGGGTGTTGTGTTTGGAGCTGAAATGCCATCGCTCTGGTTCGTCCGCCTCTCGTCTCCTGCAATGTTGTTCTACCGTCTGAACATTTGTGTTGTTATGGCGACGCACTTGACGACGGTGCGTCATGTGACAGAGACGAGGCTGAATATCGAAACAGGCCTGAGGCGGGTCCTGCGTCTCAGTCAGGAGTCACATCAGAAATGAACCCAGGGACATGGAGTGACACAAGACGGCCGAAGAATTTTCTTGTGAATTTGACTGAAAAGCAGAACATCGGTCAATTCGATAAATAGATAATAGAATAGAGTCAAAACTGAACACATTTGAAAAATCTTCAAACTCAGATTTTTTATACATGTTTTTTTTCCTTAAATACCCAACCTTTATTAGCGTTAGCTCTGAAAAATAACTTAAGTGACCGACTTTCTCTTGGCTCTCTTGACTCCCTATGACTCTCTTGGACTCTCGCTGACTCTCTCTGACCTGGACCCGTGAACTGGTCTTCACTGGCCCAGACTTGTGGACCGCACCCTCTACATGGGTCCTTTTAACGGACCTGAATCAGTCCTGGATCTACAGTCTGGGAGTGGATCTCTCTCACTGTGGGTCTCCCCGAGGTTTCTATTTTTTTCCCCCACTTGGTTTTTGAGTTTTCTCTCTGATCCTGGACGGTCTACGGACATGGGATTATCTGGGACATTTCATTTCTGAACATTTGTGGTCATTGGTTCACGTGGTATTTATGGACTAATGATTCTTATGGGTTTTATTACTGGTTTTCCTAATGTTCTAAATGTTTAATCTTCGTTGTGTCCTTCGAGGCGGCTGCTGTTGTGACAATTGTTGATACAAAAGTGCATTTTCAGACGTAAACAGATCAACACAGAGTGACGCACTTGTAGTTAGGGCAACTCCATCTGTTTGTATCATCACTGAAAATACAACTAGTCTGAACAAGTGGTACCCAAACAGCTATTTGCATTTGGAAGTAATCACAACAATATGACCACAATGGAATAATTAAGAGAGAGATTCAACCCCAAACCCACAGGCTGCTGCACTTCGATCAGGTTTTGTCCTCGAGCAAGACACACCTCCTGCACTAAAACAAACAATACAGTTATCCAAGTTATCAGCAGGAGCCTGGCATTCCTCTGTCTGCGAGGGTGTGTGTAGAATTGTTTATTATATGTTGTATACATTGTGTGTCTTTGTGGTTAAGGGTGTTACATTTGACCTGAATTTTAAATGATTAATATGCAACTTTATTTAATAATTCTTTTCACGCTACACACCTGCTGCCGCTTTGCCTCTGCCAGAGTCTAAGGAAGTAGAATACATTTATTTTGCAGTGTCCCTGTCAAATAAATTATAAAGACAATCTCATTACGCGATGCTGTTGTGTTTAATTCAATTCAATTCATTTTTGCGTAGCCCTAAAATTACAACAGCAGTAATCTAGGAAGACTTAAAGGTATTTGGGAGGATTTTCTACTTTTTTCCGAATTGTCAATCATCCTGGTGATACGTGCTCGTCCAATAAGACCAGAGAGTTTTGTTCAAAAAGTGGAGGGGACGGTTCTTTCCTAAAATTGGGGAAAATCCTATTATATACCTTTAATAAACCCGTCAAATTTTGCAACATAGATCAGAGAATCAAACAGTTCAAACCCCAGTGTTGTGCGTGAATTAGTTCAAAAGAACACGCTCGTTTTTTTTGTGAACGTTGAACTGAACGCAACACTTTTTTAAATAAAGAACTTGAACGTGAATTAGTTCACATTATGTCACTGTACATCACTGTAAATGAACATTTGTTTTCCATTGAAAACTGAGTGACATCTGTTCCTCCCTCCTGTTTCTCGCTGGGGTCGCTTAAATCATGTATCACCAGTGGCGGAGCCAGAGGGGTAGCCAGGGGGGCCACTGCCACCAATACACTTATCCTTGAATATCTTACAAAAAAGTAAAATGAACTGAACTTTGAACAACTTCAGAAAAGCTGTGAACTGGTAGCCTGGCTCAGACCCATGTAGTTCCGCCATGCTCCACCAGAGGCGTTTGGCTGAACCACATGGGTCTGGGATCGAGAGCACCAAACTCCCTCAACAGATCAGAAAATAATCGACCAATCAGGATCGGCGGTGCTACGTCGGGTTTGCACCGCCTTCTCGTGCGTGTCTCATGCAGCAGCAAAAACAATCCAAGATGGCGGACACAAAAGTCAGCACATCTTTTTAAAATATAAATACGAACAAATGAAGACACGGATGTCACTTTTAATGCAACATGTGGCGAGATGTAGATGGTTCTATGTTGATATATGTGTGTTTTAAGAGTCAAATGTTCCTGTAAAGTTTGGTTTAAGCACTGGTTCAGTGTTCCTGTTTACACACTATGCAGCCGGGTTGCCAGGTTGGGTGGTTTCCCGCATACTTTTTTCCAAGAGACTTGTAGGTAATAAATAAACAGAAAGACAATAGTCTAAGTTGATTACATTACGTTTTTAGCCCTAAAATCATTCTGAGTGTTTGGTTTGGTGGAGAGGGAGGGGAGGGGGGAGTGGTTTGGAGAAGGTGCAACGGCTAAGCTAACAACCTCGCTTACTGCACCAATGGTACTTTATTTGTTGTAACATCGCTGCTAAAAAACCAAATTGGAATAAAGTGGGATTAAAACGTGCAAACAGGCTGTGTGCGTCTGTGTTCCCGAAAGATAATGGATTTACCTACAGCCTGAAGCGCGCGCAGTCCGCATTATAGCTATAGCTTCATTATAGCTCAAGGACACACAGTTGAATGGTCAATGGCGGCGCATCCTCCATGTTTTCATAACCGGACACTAAGAGAGAGTTCATGTCGAGGGCATCAGCCGCCTCGGGCCAAAACAAACCGATCTGAGCACGTCCAGGATGTAACAGCTATAACATCACAGCTAACAATGTCAAACGTGCTAATCAATTTCAGGATCTCCCAATACGCTTGATTCTGCGCTGCAAGGGTTTATAGCAGCAGACAAGGCCTCCAGGCATTTTTTATCCAGTGAAATACCCAAAGTGACAAGGTGGGGAGGGGGCTGTCTGCTCGGATCCGTCTCGTGGTGCTGACTTTAGCGACGGGGAGGACTTGAAGCGGTGCAGAGCTCAGGGCCCAGCAGGTCAGACAGAACGGGCTTTCTATTGGCCGCAGTGGGGCTATTAATACTCCTGGATCGATGGCTCAGGTGCAGGAGCTCGGCGGAGGCAGCAGGTGTGCAGACGGCCAAAGCACCAGCAAACAACATGTTGTTTACAGGCAGTGCAATGGATGGTGATGTCACACTTTCTAAACAGATAAGATAAACTTTATTGATCTCACAATGAAGAAATGTACAAGTATTAAATAGTAACTGTTTTAGCCCGGTTCTATGGCTGCAATAAGAATAAGGGGGAACGACACAAGGACCAGATATTAAGCCATAGTTGGCATTTATTAGGAAAAATTTATTATTATTTTCTGCGATCAATGTAAATGCAATATGAGTGGATACGTGCAATGCCAGAATTATCAGTGGGAAAGCCTTATGTGTAGGTTTGAGTGTTGAAGGAGAATATGTTACTGTTGTTATATTCTGTGAGCGAGTATGGACTGAGGTGCGTGTGGTGCCAACGATAATCAGTACGATAAACTTTTGTGTGCATGTACGAGTGCGCGTAAAGTCAAATCATAAGATGAACGAGTGGCGTGGCCTGACACGTCTGTTCCAGGACCTGGCTGGGACAAGCGTGTCAGATCAGAGAATCTAACAGAGACTATAGAACACATGGTATTGTTCCATTAGTGCTGTAGAATGTGTCCTGGATCAGACCCACCGTCCTTTTTGTTGTTCTTTATGTTTGAAATGAATGAATGTCTCCCTTTTATTGTTCGATTATTAGATCAATAATATCAATATTGTTGTGAAAGAATATTTTCAAAACTGTAGCAGCTATAATTATTGTCTAAAGAGAAGATTCATCTATCCATATTAATGGTTAAATAATAATAATAATAATAATAATAATATTGCAGTGTTTTTATTCAATGCTTTTCAGGACACACGCTTCACATGTCATTATTCTTTCACTCCAAACACAGTGGTGATGAACTACTACTGTAGCCACAGCTGCCCTGGGGCACACTGAAAGAAGCCATCGGCCCCTCCCACCACCACCAACCATTCACACACACACCAGACTCATTCTAATGTGGGTGAAGTGTCTTGCCTAAGGACACATCCACAGTTTGGCACTTTACAGCCGCAGCCGCCCCACTGTGGCACCTGCTGTTACCAGAGGTCTCCCATCACAGTGCTAACCAGGCCCAGCCCTGCACAGCTTCAGAAGTCTGACAGGATCCAGCTTTCGCATGCAAGTTCTCTCTCTATCTCCTGAGACATTTTGGTTTTGCTTGGTCTGAACGGGTTAAAGGCAGAGGACACACTTCAGAACACTATAGTGATCTCAATAATAATAACAATAATAATAATAACAATAATAACAATAACAATAATAATAATAATAACAATGGAGACTGTGGGGAAGCTGGCCCGAGTGTCAAAGTGAGACAGCAGAAGTCACATTCAAAGTTGCCAAAACATTTATTTTGCACAACAAGCAATCCTGTCCCTTGGGTGTGACTCCCCCTGACGAGGTTCACCTGTGAGCTTTTATCATTGTAGCTCCGCCCACATGAGTTTGCCTACAAAACAAAATGGCTGTCCGAGACACACTCTCTTCAACAGGTAATACATTCAATAAAAGTGGCATTAAAATGGACAAAGGAACCTGCTTTGTCACAGAGACTGATGATCATAAGGCAATCTTTATCACCTCATTTGTACTTGTACTCGCACCGCCGCTTGAAAACCACCGCACTAACTCTTCTTGGCACAACGATGAATCATTCTGCAGCGATCGCACTGAGGGGAAGAGCACCAAAGGCCAGAGTCTAAGCTGCAAAAACACTACGCACCTGTCATTAAAACCCAGCGCTCGCTTAAGTATCACACAAAGCTGTAAAGTCCAGTAAGACTTTCGGCAAATGCCACTTTGTGAACTCTGGACCTTTTGGAAAGTATAGAGGGCCAGCGCGGTAACACCTGCGGCGGCCTGGGAGTGAACTAAACCAAGTACGAAAGAAAAGCAAACTAGATTTATTATAGCTGTATGGCCTCCGCTCTACAGACTCATCCTCGCTTCTGCGGCGGCTTTTTGTGTGTTTCCATCGGCGAGTTGTGCGTCTGCTGCTGATGGAGGAGTCATTGAAAGTATATAAGAGCCTGCGGAGAGCGTAACTGCAGATTCTTCAGAGCAAAACAGTTTGAGACGTGGGCTGCATCCGCTACTCGGCAAATGATGGAGGCACTTATCTGCTGGAAAAGAGAATGCGGTTTCAGATGGTGTGAGAGACCAAACAATTTTTTTGTGGGTTTTGAAATGAAACAATGAATTATTTACTGTGTATGAAAAGTAGCATGAGTGAAGAAGCAGTGATTTATCTCCAGAGGGTGAAACATTTGTAGCTCTGCACATCCACTCTCTTTCATTTTTAATTATTCACAATGTACGGTTCTGATTCTGATGTGTGGTCCTATAGAATGATTAATTGTGGCTGTTTTTTGGTTTTAAATAGAGTCACCATTGTCAATGATTGCAGTAGTTCAAATCGGTTTGGATTTGACTCTAGATATATTTGCTTTATTCTTGCTTGTTGTGAAGACTCTCCTACACTTGCCCTACACTACCCTGGCCTTATCCATCCGTACCCTCCTGTCAATCATCATGTCCTGCATGTAACGTCTGGGTCTAGTCCCTGTGTTTGTGATTATAATCGGTTGAATTCCATCCGACCAATCAGAGAGTGCGGGAGGCGGGTGTTGTAGTTAGATGTGGGTGACGTCAAGAGTTTGCGTCGAACGAGCAGGTTGTAGTTTGGCGAAGATTGCGATAGTAAAGTATTCTGGTCTGGTTCTATCAAGAAACTGAAGCCGGAGCAAGAGGAATGTTTAGCAAATGTAATCGCTGCAAAGATTGTGGCGCTACTCACCACGGGCTCCGTTAGCGGAGACCATTGGATCTGAGTTTACGTCACGGTAAACTCAGATCCAATGGTTTCAATCTACAAAAGGAGTTAACCCCTCCCACCTGTTAACGGAGTCAATGGAGCAAATCCAGACCTTAGTATGAAATGAAATGTGTACTATGGTGTGATAAGACCAGGCTAGCGCTTAAGTAAGTAAGTAAGCTTTATTTATATACCGCCTTTCACAGACCAGAGTCACAAAGCGGTTTACAATTGTTTTTTTTTGGGCACTTGTCTCTCACTCCACACAGAGATGGGAGCGGGGTCGCCGAACAGGAGGCACATGCCAGAACTATTGGACATATTTTTAGTGGTAGGGGAAACCGGAGTACCCGGAGGAAACCTACGCAGACACGGGGAGAACATGCAAACTCCACTCAGAAAGGCCCTGGTCCGGCCGGGATTCTTGCTGAGAGGCAAGAGTCCTATCCACTCAGCCACCGTGCCGCCCCAACTTAACTGGTTAGATGCTAAACTGCATTTTGTTGGATTGTTTTGACTTTGTAATGACAATTGTAATGAGTCTGATCTAATCTAATCTAATCTCAACTCTTCCATGTATTCCTAAAGTCTCTATATCTACTTGAAACTTGGAACTGAGATCTATCTCATTAGGACGTCTCTATCACTTCATTGTTGACACTTTTACTGTCAAACTGCATCTCAACCATTTGGTAAAGGCCTAAAATTAAAAAAATGAATGAAATGAAAGAGTTAAAATCTAAATAAAATGTAAAACCTAACTCCTCTGGCTCTCAAAACTGTTCGGTTCTATCAGTAGTTTTCACCTGTATGTTTTGGCCTCGTCTCACGTCTTTAGATCTGCTTTTTCGCTCAGAAACATGAAAAAGAGAGGACCACCCTCATTCAGCCGATCAATTCTCAGCCCAAAAATGCAATCAGTGACTCACAGGGATCTTTCTTTCAAGTTTTCAAAAGACAACATGTTTTATAAAAAGATGAAGACAGCATAATGTGGTTTGATTTGTGCGTATTTGACTTAGACGAGGCTCTTTCAGACGAGAACAACAACATGCATCGTTAATGAAACCATAACTGAGGTCATTTTGAAATCACCATGGATTGAAGTTTTTGGCAGAAATGAAATCTAAAGTCTTGCATAGAGTCAACTCCTTCCAGTCCACTCCCTCTGCTTCATATCTGTGTTGTCACCTGCTTTCTCCTCCCTCACGGACGCCACTCTGTCTCTGCACTTGACTGAAATGCCAAATAATCTGTTTTTTGGGCATAGACACAGCTCTCCTCCACTCTTCACACAGCTGAATCATCTCTTCTGGGTTCACAGACTTTACAGCTGAGTCTAGAATCCGGGGGAATTGAGATTGCATGTCATAGCTCTTGACTATTTTTGCTTTTACCGGATTTTAAGCATCAAATAAGTACATTTTACAGTAAGAGTTTAGTTCTCTTTGCCTTTCCGATCCTATTTCCAATCCTATACCTGTTAAAAGTGTCTTGCAGAAGTGTCTATACCTCTCAAACTTTAGCTCAATGTTTCAACCACAGCTGACGTCACCCGTAGTTTTAGACACAGTGCGAAAGAGGCCGATTAGTGCAATCTCAAACAGCCTTTGAGCGGGAATGTGGACTCGCATTTATGCTAATTTTGTTGGTAGCAACGTTGGAGTTACCAAGCGCCAATCAGGAGCGGCGCCGGCCCGTCTACTTGCTCGCTAATGCCGACTTTGGCAACAGAAGGCTCCTGATTGTAAATCCAGATATGATCCCTAACTATTGACCACCATCATATTACCATGCAGAAATGAGCACGGAGGAGCAACACTTTGTCCATGAGCACTTCCCTATTGCGTTTCATTGAGCTTTGGGGGTTAGCAATGTCAATTTATATACAGTCTATGGTTACGTCCACACACAAATATGTTATTTTGGATTTGTATCGAGGGTCATTACTGTGAAGTGAAAAACATATGATAATAATTCATGATTTTACTTTTTTGAGTCATTTTGCGTCCACTTGTCTGTTACTTTGTTGTGGTTTTTCAGTAAAATATCCCGTAAACAACTGTGAATAGACTGTATATAAATGTACTAACCCACCAGCTCAATGCAGTCCAGTAAGGAAATGCTCATGGACGAAGTTTGGCCCCTCCTCGCTCTGGCTCGCTCAGTAACCGTTTGTCTCACACTCATTATTTTGGGCTTTCAGAATCCATAAAATGTCCAAAAAAAATCAACATGCATGGACACTGTGAGGCAGGCATGTCCAAACTCAGCCCCGGGGGCCAATTGCGGCCCTTGGTGTCACTTCCTGTGGCCCTCAGCCTTGTTTGAGATCATAAACACAAGTTCACTGTGTCATCCATCCAACTTCAGCCCAGCAAATATAGACGTGTCATAACTCTTTCTAAAGCCAAGTGCGTCTGGAATTCAGTTGTTCACTTTATCTGTGCAACCAAAAATGATGTTGTTTTTGATTGTGTCACAAACTTCCGTTAATGTTGCTACTGAAGCTGGTGAGTCGGTAAACATGTGTCATTCAGCCAACTTCAGCTCTGTAATAGATCATTTTAAAGCCCAGAACAGCCCGATGCCAATGTTTTTTTAGCCTCTGATAGCCTCTGGTGAACTAAAGTGGCCCAATTACTAAAATGTTTGGACACCCCTGCTGTAAGGCATTCCGTGTGTTAGAGACCGAGGTAAACGTGTGGTTCACAAGAGGGCAGTCAAACAACACAATAAAGAAGAATATAAAGTACATACTAAAGATCCCGGTGTGTACGATTTTACTTCAAAAAGACAGATTTCTCACGTCACATCCATTTAACAGGCAGCCGAAGCACAAATCATATTCTAAAAGGTAAAATAGTGAGAGAAAAGGCTTCTGGTGGATCCCTGCAGAACTCATTTACCTCCAAACAAACACAAATAAATTACATAAAGACTGAATTCTATATTTTGAGATGAATTCCCAGTTGAAGTCATTATTTTGATTATTTTTCTGGTCGAGACACGCTACGAACCACGTAAACAATGACCCAGTCCAAACTGCGTGATTTTACGTAACCATAAATATGACGTGTGCTGTATAAGGTCTGATGAGACAGCCTGGAACAGCCTGGAACAGCCCGGACCAGCTCTGTATGGGTGTCCCGCGGTCATCGGCTCTGAGCCCGTTTATATCTGTGTCTGTGTGAGGCTCCATCTTCTCCAAATGTATTCAGCAAAAAGCACCAGGACGCTGCCGGCGATGCTTTTTTCTGATCCCCTGCCAGTGTGTTTTATATTAAAATCTACGTAAGCTGCAGTTTGTGCTGAGCCATTTCGCCCACCACTGTCTCCTGCTGCTAGAAACAACACTTTCATCCTCTCTCTGACTCCACACCGGCTTTTGCTGCTTCTTCCAACTGTCCTCAGACTATTGTGGCTCAAACTTTCACCGTATACAAAAATGGAAGTAAATGGACATTGGGAAAATAAAGTTAGATTAAGGGAGTTTTTGTGAAAATAAATGATCTTCAAGCAGCTCTGAGCCTCTGATAGTGTACAAGTCTCGCTATGCCCTCCCTCCAACTCAGAGTCTGGGGAGCACAGGGACTTGTCTCCTGCTGACACTCTGAGGTGCACAGGGACTGGCCTCCTGCTGGGACTCTGAGGAGCACAGGGACTGGCCTCCTGCTGGGACTCTGAGGAGCACAGGGACTGGCCTCCTGCTGGTTCCAGAGTCAGGACTAAACACAGGGAAGAAGCCATTCAGGTGTACGACCCTCAAATCTGGAACTGTCTTCCTAAGGCGGCCTCATCTCTGGCATCATTTAAAGCTGTTTTACCTGACATTATTTTTCATTACAAAAATGCATTGGGATATACGTCCTTTTAAAGAATAAATAGCGCAGATTTGTGCTGGCGTGTCATTTTATTTTAGATTGAAGGAAGATAATTTGTTTCGGGACCAGATTGTGACCAATCACAGCGGACCAAAAGCCACAGGTCTCTTGTTAGCACAGACAGCTGAGGTAAACAAGCGGCGGAGGCTAACCTGAAACTTTCACAAAGTGAGTTAGTGCAGTTTAAAGTCCAGATGGAAAACTGTTCTCTTTAGCTGATCCGTAGACTGTGACTGGAGTGGTCAGACCGGTTTGGGAGCAACGCTGAATAGAGTCTGTTTGGTAAGTAAGTCCGCACGTACTCCTTGTCTGTGTCTGAAGATGGATTCAAACGCCTCACACTTTGGAACCCGAGGACACGTCTCTAATTGTGGATTGACTTGTGATTCCAGCTTTTTCTAGAACTTGTAGAAGAAATATCATCACTGCTGTTGAACTGTGGCAGGTGGCTTAAGGGCTCTTCTGCTGCCGCCGCGGTCACAGCCCCCAAAGCCCTCCATCTTCGCTAAACTCGGAGGAACACGCTCGCTAAATGATTCTCCACAAGTGGCTTTTATTCAAGACACAGACTTGGATAAAAAGAAGAAGAATAGCGGCTTTATGTAACCACTGAACTGAACGACTGACTTACCCGCCGGCTTAAGCAAACACCATGGCTCCGCAGCGGCACAGACCTGCACTGACCCGGAGAAGTCACCTGGATTTGTGAAGAGAAAAGTACTCTCCATCTCTCATCCTTTCATCTGTTCCTTCTGGTTTCACTCATTTTGAAGCTTAATCCCGGCATGAAAACACGTTGTAAAAACATACGCGCATAAAAAAGAACACAGATGGTGCGACCGAACGGTGAGTTGCTCCTGAAGTGGTTAAATGGTTTTACACATTGCAGAAGTGAGTGAGGATTTTGCTTCTGACGTTTAAGATGAAAAGAAGCTCGGATATTAGAGCGCATTGTGGGTACTGTTTTAAGTTTTTTTTTTTAAGTATGAGAGAGTTGACGGTCGGAGAATGGGCCTGCTCGGGGTAAATGTTTTGCCAAAGTTAGAGGATGTGTTAAGCTGCATATGAAGACACTTTTCTGGGACACTTTACATTATTTGTCGTGATTATGAGTGTAGATTGTTCATTGCTATTCACCCAATGATGGGGCCCTTGAACCCGGCCTGTTTTGTCTTGCAGGAGGGTCTCAGGACAGTGGTGATGATCCAGGACACTCTTATGGACCGATGGCTCTATGTGTTTTTTATCATTGTGTTTGAACTGTTTGATTCTCTGATCTGTGTAAGTCCTCCGAGATACTGTAACTGTTGTCATTTAGGGCTATACACAAATACATTGAATTGAATTGATTTTAGTGTTGTCTATATGATACAAACAGATTCAGCACGTATTACAATTATGTCAAGAACGGAAAGAAAGAGTCGGACTATGATATAAAAAAATACATTTGTTTAGATTTGAGAAGCACAATCTAAAATGGGGGCGACAGTAGCTCAGTTGGTAGAGCATTGGTCTTTGGGCCTGGAGGTCATAGGTTCGAGCCCACAATGGGACCTACTAAAACTGCTCCAAAAGCTATTCTTTTTGGGCTTCATGATCTGCACCAGGTGCAGATCTCTTCAGAGCACGGCCACAGCCGGGGCCAAAGCTCCAAACCAATAAACAAACGCAGTCCAGAAAATAAACAACTCTTAAACGCATCTCGTCTCTTGTAGTCTCTCCAGGTTGAAACAATGGTTTTGTGAAGTCCTCTGAGATAACTACTGTTGTGATTTGTGGCAATACAAGAATGACTTGAGGGGCGACATTAGCTCAGTTGGTAGAGCATTGGGTCGTTGGTTCGAGTCCACCATGCTCCCACTCATGTCTGATGTCGTTGTGTCCCCACGCTGCCCGAAGCCCCCACTGAAAGACCAAGGCTGTGTCACTGTTGATGTAGCAGTACCCTATCCCCCCCCCCCATTCAAACGCCGTCATTTCCCATTGAGTTGAATGATCGGACTCTGTAAGTAACTCGTAAACCCTGGTACTCTGATTCTGTGCTCTTGTTATTTAGGATGATTCAGGTTAAACGGATGGAAGGCAACAAACAGGCATTTTAGACCTGAAATAAAATAAACTTTCAAAGTAATTCAGACCCAAACACAGGGAGAACATGCAAACTCCACAGATTGTGCTCGCTCGGAGACAAATCCAGGACCTTATTGCTACAGCTTTGTGAACCTAAAATATGCATCGCAACATTTACAGGAATATTCAGGCCCGTTTTGGAGCATTAACATAAAACTGAATATCCTTTTTTTCTTGAGACAGTGCTGCAGCCTCCCACCGGAGCAGCGACGCTAACAGCGCTTCACGCTATCACACTTTGGAATTTAGCACAACGAGAATCAGAACCAGACGCCGCTAACAGATAAAAGGTGAAGAATTGTTTTAGTGCAACAGAAACCATCAGAGCCTCAGAAATGTTAAAATATGTACTCAAGAAGTTTGTGTGATGTGTGTGTGACTCTGAGGAGCACAGGGACTGGTCTGCTGGGAGCACAGGGACTGGACTCCTGCTGGGACTCTGAGGAGCACAGGGACTGGCCTCCTGCTGGGACTCGGAGGAGCACAGGGACTGGCCTCCTGCTGGGACTCTGAGGAGCACAGGGACTGGCCTCCTGCTGGGACTCGGAGGAGCACAGGGACGGCCCTCCTGCTGGGACTCGGAGGAGCACAGGGACTGGTCTCCTGCTGGGACTCGGAGGAGCACAGGGACGGCCCTCCTGCTGGGACTCGGAGTAGCACAGGGACTGGTCTGCTGTGTTTCAGATTCATGCTAACATATAGAACAGTCTTCCAGTAAATGTGAGACAAAGGTCTACTCTGGCAGTTTTCAAAGCTCGGTTAAAAACAGTTCTGTTGTCGGAATGATTTTATCTTTACTTTTTTAATGATATTTATGTGGCCATTTATGATTTTAATCCCATGTGATTTCTTTTTTAATATATATAGTGATCTTATTGTGTGTATTTGTGTGTATTTGTGTTGCCTTCTGTAGGAAAAGTGCTCTGCAAATAAAAGTTAAGTAAGGGATAATGTATAGCATACAGGTCATTATCGGAAAATAAGTACCGACAGGGCGAAGCGGACCCCTCCGCTGCGCTTCGCCCTGTCGGTACTTATTTTCCGATAATGACCTGTATGCTATACATTATCCCGCTTATTATACTGCTTTGTACCAACTTAACACACAAAATAAACTTCAGATCACTTTTATGAATGCCAAAAGTTTATTTAATGACAACAAATAAAGTAGTCCCAAAAAGTTTTCCCGTTGCTCGGCAACCGCGGGCAGGCAGTGTGGCTATGCTAGCAACAGTTAGGCTGGCAACTTCCAAACTAGAACTCTCTGGAACTGCATGAAAACTGAACAAAGAATTCTGAACATCAGCGGTGAGTGACCCATACATAAACCTAACCTAAATCGATCCTCTGCAAATGTGTCCGAAAATGTGCCGGTATCTTAAAATGTGCCGGTATCTACTTCCGGGTTTTTCGGGATCGCCTTTTCTCGCATTACATCAGTGTTTTTGTCATGAAAACGTAAACGGCAAATTCTGAAAACTTCCGTGCACTTGTATTAAGACTGGATATGCATAATTCACTCTCCGATTAACATTTCATTGCGTTGATTGATTGGCATTTGCGTTTATTGAGCGGCCAGAACTACTTCCGGGTTTTTCACGATCGCTTTTTGACGCAGAGAAATAGTATTTTTGTC